>CM067481.1:35277543-35293075 GCA_034552555.1 Semaprochilodus insignis | reverse complement strand
TCCTAACCCTGGCCCTAATCCTAACTCTAACCTTGACCTTAACCCAAAACCTAACCTTAACCGTTACCTCAATTTAAAACCTAATCCTAACCCTGGCCCTAATCCTAACTCTAACCTTGACCTTAACCCAGAACCTAACCCTAACCATAACCCCAATTTAAAACCTAATCCTAACCCTGACCGTAATCCTAACTCTAACCTTGACCTTAACCCAAAACCTAACCTTAACCGTTACCTCAACTTAAAACCTTAACCCTGGCCCTAATCCTAACTCTAACCTCAACCCAAAACCTAATCCTAACCTTAACCCTGGCCCTAATCCTAACTATAACTTCAACTTTATCCTAAAACATAACCCTAACCTCAACCCAAAACTTAATCCTAACCTTTACCCTGGCCCTAATCCGAACTGTAACCTCAACCCAAAACCTAATCCTAATTTTTACCCTGGCCCTAATCCGAACTGTAACCTCAACCCAAAATCTAATCCTAACCTTTACCCTGGCCCTAATCCGAACTGTGACCTCAACCCAAAACCTAATCCTAACCATCATCCTCACACTAATCCTAACTATAACCTTGACCTTAACCCTTAACCTAACCCTAAGTTAAACTCTAGTTACAGGATGGTGGCAGCAGCATATCTATAACAGCAGGTCTGTATTATATGAACTTGAACCCTCCAAATAAGTGAAAAACAGCTGAATTCTGAAGATCATAAACAAATATTAAATAAAAGTTTCTTAAAAATCCAGTAAATGTATTCAGATGCTTCACTGCTGCTACATCATTGATATGTTGTTGAGATGTTACTTGAGAGTCTGTTGAGCATCTGAAAAAAGGACCACTCAGAGTGTCACTGGCTTTAAAATATGACTTTATGTCAAGTCAGCAAATCTGTAATTTTTTAAATATCCAACGCTGTATTATTGGGTACATTGGGCTTTGTTGTCTAATTGGTCGATGCATTAAGATGTTACCTTATTAAAGAACATTTTATTAAACTTTTTTCTCTGCATCTACAGGTGCAGGTGACCTCACTGGCGACCCCTTTGGCTATGTGACCGGCATTTTAGCGGTCATTATCCATGCCTCCTACCTCGTGATAATCCAAAAGACTGGCGCAGATAGTGAATACGGCCCACTAACCGCCCAGTACACTATCGCCATTGTGGCCTCCCCAGTGCTGCTGGTTTGCTCCTTTGTGAGCATGGACGCCGTCGACATGTGGACGTACGAGGGTTGGAAGAACCCCTTCATCACAGGCATCTTCTGCTCTTGCATCTTCATCGGCTGCGCCATGAACTTCACCACGCTGCACTGCACCTACATCAACTCTGCCGTGACCACCAGCTTCGTGGGAGTTGTGAAAAGCATTGCTACAATCACTGTGGGCATGCTAGCCTTTAGCGATGTGGAGCCCACCAAACTGTTTGTAGCAGGCGTGGTGGTGAACACAATAGGGTCCATCACCTACTGTGTGGTGAAGTACTATGAGACCAAGAAGAAACTTAACTACCAGGACATGGACACTGCGGCCAAGGACGAAGAACCGCCTGGAGATCCGTACGTTGATCCACCCCCTAAAGCCGATGGAGAGTTGGAAAGCTTCACTAATGGAAGCCTGAGTGGAGCGTTCAGCGGCAACGGGCTGAGCCCAGTCCGTGACACTAAAGTAGCAGAGTCCATAGAGTTAGAAAGACCAACATTTCTGGAAAACGAGCCAACAAACCAGTCTTTAAGTGACAATTATGTCGGTGTCTGGAGGTCAGTTCGTACCTTAAAGTTCCTGAAGAAGGACACCTTACTTGACAACATGGAGGTGCAAAGTCCTTGATGAAGGATTTCCCAGTAGAGGTTGCTAAGCATGCTAAGCTAAAGTGTCATTACAGACTGACAGCGTGAACAAGAGAAACGTTCGCCTTTTTCCTCACTCTCTTAAAAGAGTAGCTCACCCAAACATGCTAACATGGCTAACAGTGAATGAAGTAACCGCCAGCTGCATGACATCGTTTACATAATGCTAACTGGTGGCTAGTTTTTCCACTGTTAGCGTTAGCATTTCTGACTGAACTATTCCTTTAAACCTGGTTTTAAGGAAAGCAAGTATTTTTTAACAACGACAACAAAAAGTTATAGTGTGTTTGTATATTGGCTGATAAAACTGTGCTGGCTGCTTATAAGAGAGTGTTTTAGTGATATGGCTCACGCTGAGTGATCAGTTTTCCCAGCAGTCAACTGATCCAAATGAATGAGAAAAAAAAAAAATCTGATTTTGAAAATGATTTAGGATTTCTGATTTAGATACATACAGTACATGTGTAAATCCAGTGGTGAACCATGACAAGTAGAGTTAGGCCTTGAATTTGGGCCATAAAACCCACCTTTCTTCGATAATGCTAATTACTGCTGGTGCCCTACAGAATTTCCAGTAGCATGTTAGCGCTGAGCTAACACTAGTGCAGTTTAGCTGTACCACATTAAACACATGTCAGATATTTTATATAAGGCTTGTATTGGAAACATTTGACCATATTTTACAGCGACTAAGGAAGAGAGAGGCACAGTGTTGTTGCTGTTTTCCATTTTAATATCTAAAAACTGGGTAGATTACAGCTCGTGTTCACAGTCATTGACATATTTAGAACTTCCAGGAGGTCTAGAGTAGGGCTGGACAGTATGATGGTATTTCAGAACTCCCAGATAGCATGCATATATCGGTCCGCTGGCTTGATGAAGTTGCCAGTTTGTTGACTATCCAGTCTAGGACCACCCAGATTATAGTCCTCTGTACAAGGTCTAACTAGTTTTTAACCTCCTCTAACAGGTTTTAAATGTGTATAGCTTTTAATTTTAGAAAATAGACAAATATTACAAAGAACAAGAAGAAAAAATAATGACTATAAAATAATTTAGTTGGAAGTGTTGTTGTTGTTGTTGTTGACGACACTAAAAATGATTTACTAAACTAATTTATAAAAGCTGTCCAGGGTACTTCCTGCCTTCCACCCAACAAGGACTGGGATAGACTCCAGAACCCCCCATGACCCAGAAGGATAAGCAGTTTAGATAGTGAATGAATGAAAGAATGATTTTATAAAGGATATTGAAAGTAAGGAATAAAAGAAGAATATGTCAATTGGACTCTGAGTGAAAAACGAGTAACGAAAAATGGCGTCCTGTGAAAACGACCAGTGGGCCAGAAAATGCTGAGCCAAACGCTAGTGGCCCACCAACTTTGACATTTTTGGGGGCCACCAGTGGTCTGCTATCCTCTTGCTATCAGGGTTATCATGTGTCAAATTTCTATTCCTTATCTGAACGGACAAATAAACACATTCCACCCATTTATATTTCGGAGGGCACACTATTGGTCATGTGGGAGCTCACTGATATGTAGCGCTAACAGACAAAAGGGGGTAAATCAGCTAGACCTCCGAAAAGCTGAGCCTGGTAGCAGCTCAACCAAGGCTGAGAGCCACACGTATCAGAACTGCACATTCTCTGCACACAGCACAGAACACACTTGATTTTAGCTTTCACTCCAACACCAGTCTCTCAGCTTTGCCCTCTCCTCTAAAGGGGTGTCACTTTAGCCTCAGTTAGCTACAACCTAGCCTGTGCTGTGGCATGTTTGGCCTGCTAACTAATCTCCAAGCCCCACAGAACAGATTGGATTTCGATTTACTGTCACTCTGCTTTTGTTCTATCAAACATTTTTATCATCTACACTTGTGTCCGCACAGCACCAATACATGAGTAAGACTGTTCTGTGACGGGTGGCAATGTTTGGGTCTGTAGCTGCTCACTAAGCTAACGTTAAGTTAGCCTATCAGGCTACAGATCCAAACACCATTCTGTCTCTTTAACTGTTGCTCAACTTCACTCTCTCACTCTATCTTTTACATTTTTAACCACTTAAACTTGTGTTGGTGCTTCAGTTCAGCCAAAATTAACATGCTCTGTAGTGGGCATAGCTGTTAGCATGCTAGCAAAGCGAACACTAACCAGCTCCTCTCACTTAATTAGCAGGACTGTTTAACATTTATTGACTGTTCGATTGATGGTTTGACATTTATTGAATGATGGCTTGAAAATTGTGCCCGTGTTCACTTATTTGACAAGCATATAACCTTTTTTGCAGTTTTGAAATAATGCTAGACTTCAGTCACTAGCAGCTTATCGTTCAAGGTCCCCCCAATTTAAATCGAAACCTAATGGGTTAATTCTGCTGTTAGTTCCTAATTATGTTGGTAGTTCATCTAATGTACAAGGCATTCAGTTCAGCCTCTGAAGGCCTAACCAATGAGAGAGCTCCCTCAGCTGTATCTACCTTGATAACATAGGGAAAACTATCCTTACTAGACTAATTTGCATTGGGTGTTCCAAGATTCTAACCGTTCTGTTTCCATCCAAAGCTTAACTATGATATAACAGTATTTCTACTGTTTTTCCATATTCTGGTTTTAATACAAGCA
Organism: Semaprochilodus insignis; assembly: GCA_034552555.1. NCBI lineage: Eukaryota > Metazoa > Chordata > Actinopteri > Characiformes > Prochilodontidae > Semaprochilodus > Semaprochilodus insignis. The sequence continues at coordinate 35,288,597 of CM067481.1, read as the reverse complement.
CGATGAAACTCACTTACCCACTCATCTTCTAGGCCACTTATCCTTCTGGATCTCAGATGTTGCTAAAGCCCATCCTGAAGCTCACTGGGCGGAAGGCAGGAAACACCCTGGTCAGGTTGCCAGACCATCCCAGGGCAGTCACACAGACATACACATTCACTCTCACACCTAGGGGGCAATTTAGCATCCCCAATTGGCCTGACTGCATGTCTTTGGACTGTGGGAGGAAGCCCACTCAGACATGGGGAGAACATGCAAACTCACAGAAAGCAAAACTCACAGAAAGGAGCCTGGTCACCCTGCAAGGGAATCGAACCCAGGCCCTTCTTGCAATGAGGTACCAGCACCACCCACTGTGCCACCCACATAACTGACTATTCAATAAAAATGAATAATAATTTCTTTTTTCATTCTCAGAAATCATTAGGCCTAGAAGGCTCTAAGGGTTCTCCACTGGAAATATCAGACAGATGTACTGGTGTATGAAATGTGGCCTAGAAGGCTCTAGGCCTAGAAGGCTCTAAGGGCTCTAAGGGTTCTCCACTGGAAATATCAGACAGATGTACTGGTGTATGAAATGTGAAACTGAATCTGATTTGTTTATTTTTAATGGTTATTTATATTTTTGTGCACGCCGTGTCTGAATTATGTTTCGTTTGAAGTGCGATATTCAAAAAAAAGCCATTGTCATTTGCATGTACTGTGCAAAGTAATTTCAAACACGTTTTATATGAAAAGCTCGAGATGCTCATGTCATCTTTAATGATACAGCCTTCATGTGAGACATCACCCAGCCGCCCTGGCCGCAGCGTCGTTGAGTAATGGTTCCGAATTGAAGAGTAAGATGATTGTGATAAGGTTCACTTAGCAGCAAAACAATCTAAACAATCACTCTGAAAGATCCAGCCAGGGGCTAAAAGACATTAGCTTATCCTTTATGTTGAAGTCAATATCATTAGAGCATGTGTTACCTCCGTTTGTATGGCACGACCACTCTCTGGGAACATGAGCGCTGCAGTCCTTTTCGGAAAACTGTCATATGTTCTGTGTAAAGGGATGCCTTGGTGATTAAAAGAGCGCATATCTGAATGTGAAAGCTTTCCAGCTTTTCTTTAAATCCCCTCTTATCTGAACGCATGCACGCACACACTCAGTGGATCTTTCTCTCTAGTGTACCGGCAGGCAATGAGGCATAAGCATCAACCACAACCCCAGTCAGAATGAAAGTTCACACAAAGTGCCTTTGAAAGACTTCACTTTGTCTCTGTCTGCCAGACAAAAAGATGGAACAAGGAATCGTCAAACCGGCAGCAAGAAAGAAATCCATTTTAAAGACCAAGAGAGGAAAGAAGGAAAACTGACTGTGGAGAAGAATATGGAGTACTACAAACATGCACATGAAATTTGATTGTATTTAACCAGGAGTTCATGTAGAACCAAATATCCTAGTCTAAATATCTAATATCTCATTCAACATGGGCTGTTTGTATTGCCAGCCCTGGTCTATTAAAATAAATATATTTGCTAATATTAATAAATATGTGCAATATAAATGTATACCTTGCATATTTAAGCGGGTAGTAACTTCAGGCTCCGGAAGATGGCGATGATGGGGCTATGAATACCTGCGGGGTGTGAGTGACGGGATCCATAGATTGGGAAGAGGTGGTACAGTGCAGTGAATGTCTCGGCCCATGTGTGGGAAATGGCTCCAAAGCAGATGTTAATGATTGGCTAAAAGGAGTGACTGCATTTGGACGTGCCAAAGACCATAGTGTGAAGGAAGTAGCTGAATCTGCAGGTGTATGGAAGCGTACGGTCATACAGGTCTACCAGCAGTGCCTAAAATCCCAGTCTACAGGGAATTCTCCTCGGAATTGTGCCAGGGAAGGCATCCACCAAATCTGGCCCAACCGACCAATTCTTTGATGTAAGAGTGTCTGAACATTGATGTGGCCTACATCCAGAAACTTGTTCAGTACATGCCAAATCCAATTACAGCTGTTGTACGTGCTTGTGGAGGTATTACAGGATATTAGGTACGTTTCAGTTACAGGTGACTCATTTTTTGTTCAGTGAGCTTATATTTAAATTAAAGATAATAATAATAAATAATAAATAATACAGTCTGCTATAGCTAAATATATCTCACTTTACAATGAGGCAAGAAATATATACAAGAAAGTCTGTCTACAAAAATACAAAAAATCAATGTGGATTAACAAGGAGAAAATATAAAAATATGTAATAATATACATTAAGATCCCAGAGATATAAAAGGCAGCGTAGTAATAAAATGTGCAATAATATAAAATACATAAAAAAGATTTTATTTGCAGTGTACATTGGACTGTGAATGGAATGAAATTAGGAATGAAAAATGGCATTTTGTCGAATACCCTCCTCCTTAAACCACCCAGAAAACATTGAGCAAAATGCCAGTGGACCACCAGCTTTGCCAGAACTGGGCCACCAATGGTCCGTTATCTTCTTGCTATAAGGGATACTGTGATATATATATATTTTTTTAATCCATTTAATGTTGTCATACTCTGTCAGAAACCACATATGCTTGTCTATTTCATTGTGGTTTAAGGTGTGATGATTCAGGCTTACAGTTAGCATGATGCAAAATACATTGCTAGCCTTGTTAGCCTTGCTAAACTTCACACACCAAACATGACTTAGCTGTTAAAATACACTGGAGGTAAAGGAGCTAAATGTGTTGATTTGATATTTGGCTGATCCATCATTTTAATGGCTTCTTCATCCGTGATGTTAGACGTTATGTCCCTGCTGAATGTGGGAGCAGCTTCTCCCTTATCCGTAATAGTCAGTTTATGTCTGCTGTTCAAATGTGGAGCTGTGCAATCTAAAGAGTGCAACAGGCATGGTAACTATCATTTTCAGTTCGACCCCCTGCTGCCTTCAATATGCACCTGGAGCTTTTGTTATCGTGTGCGGTTTGCCTGGGTTAGGAATAATGATTTTTTTCACTTTGCCTCGGAGCATATTATGAAAGGATCATTTACCAGACACAATATGGCAAAGGCCCTTGAGGCCAAATAAATGAAAAGGTAATGAAATGAAAAGATAGCCTTAGTGTCACCAAACAAGGCCTAGTGGCTTCTCAATGGCATCATGTGCTCCGAAGATCATTTGAATGGTTGAGCAGAGTGTTTAAAATGATACTCTCTCTACAACTTAATGATGATCAAACATGCCTTTCTGGAACGCTGCTCTGTTCTCCAGTGTCACATACTGCTAATCGCTAACGCAACCTGTGATGGAGTGTTTGTTTGCCTTTACTACTCCATTGATGCCAAAGTGCCTGAAATGCTGAAAAGCTAGACAAGACAGCATAGGCCAGCATACATTATTTGACCAAAAGTATGTGGACACCCATCCACATTTTTGAGTTCAGGTGTTTCAGCCACACGTATGACTAACAGGTGTATAAAGTAGCCATGCTATTTCAATAGACCAACACCGGCAGTAGAATGGGTTGTATGGGCTGTACTGAAGAGCTCAATGACTTTAAACATGGCCTCTGTCATAAGGATGCCACCTTTACAGCAAGCCAGTTTGTGAAATTTCTGCCCCAGCCAACCATAAGTTCTATTAGTATTAAATAGAAGCATCCAAGAGCAATAACAGCTCAACCATGTACACACCAGTGCTGTGAAGGAACTTCAGTGGTCAGCACATAGCCCTGACCTCAACCCCACTGAATACCTTTGAAACTTTCTTTTTGGCTCTTAAGCAGGTTCACATGTTTACTGTCAGCTTCCAGGAGGTGTGCAGGGAGGAGTAACTGAGGCTAGTATTATTTGCCATTTTATTGATACTGGAAATAAATAGGCCTATATTACAACACGCTAGTGGTCAGACTACCAGAAGCCCCTGGGAACTGTGGATAAATATATTAGCTTCTAGCAGTGGGCTATCATGGTTATCTAGACGCGGCTCGGATTGTCTCCCACTGGAACAGAAATGGTTAAATGTCTTTCATAATGTGTTCTAGCTCCCAGAGCCACACTAATCTACCCAATTTACCCTCATGCCAATGCAGCCGATCAGCCAAGTTTGATGTGCAAAGTCTGCTTCTTTAGTGTAGCACTGGAGGCTACCCATCTAGAAAAGACAGCATAGGCCAACATACATTGTTTGACCAACTGTATGTGGACACCCATCCAAATTTTTGAGTTCAGGTGTTTCAGCCACACCCATGATTAACAGGTTTGTAAAATAGCCATGCAACCTCCATAAACAAACACAGGCAGTAGAATGGGTTGTATGGGCTGTACTGAAGAGCTCAAGGACTTGAAACAATGACTAAACATGGCACTGTCATAGGATGCCACCTTTACCACAAGCCAGTTTGTGAAACTTCTGCCCTGCTAGAGCTGCCCCAGCCAACTGTAAGTTGAATAGAAGCAGTATAGTAATATAATAGTAATAGTAAGTAGTATGGAATAGAAGCATCTAGGAGCAACAACAGCTCAACCAGGTGTACACCAGTACTGTGGAGGAACTTCAGTGGTCAGCACATAGCCCTGAACCCACTGAATACCTTTGGGATGCATAGTGAACCAGGTCTTTTTACCCAACATTATGTTGACCGATTGGCCACCAATTCCCACAGACACACTCCAAAATCTTGTAAAAAGCCTTCCCAAAACAGTGGAGGCTGTTATAGCCACAAAGAGGGAGTCAATTCCATATTAATAGACCAGCATGACACGCAAGTTTGACTGTGCTGTTTTCCCCAATTCTAATATTATCTGTATCATCTATAAGCCCTCATGAACTTGGCCATTTTGAGCATTTGGCCATTTTGTTCTGTCTTGGGTACTGTAGGAAGCTGTTTTTTATTTAATGCTATGCTATGATATCTAATACATGCTGGAAGATCATCTACTTTTCATCATGCTTGACATTAGTTTCCTGTCCCAGGATAAACTGTAAACGTCCCAAGCCCAAAGTCATGATGTAAGAACATAATCTACAGCACTGAGCCACATCACTCCTGTCTGAAATTGGAGAAGATAAAGCCCAAGGGCATTTTAAACTGCTGAGAAACTGATGACTAAATAATTTTAACTTTTTAATAATAATGACTTTAACTCTAGCAAACTGAATTGCAATTTAAGTAATTATATTGAGATACTACATCATTATTTTGAAATGTTGAGTCATTATTTTGAGCTAGTAAGTCATTATTTTGAGATTCTATATAATTATTTTGAGATGTTGAGTCATTATTTTGAGCTAGTAAGTCATTATTTTGAGATTCTATATAATTATTTTGAGATGTTGAGTCATTATTTTGAGCTAGTAAGTCATTATTTTAAGATCCTAAGTTATTATTTTGAGATGCCGTCTCATCATATAACATTATTTTTGAGATGCAAAGCCATTTTGAGATATCTTATTATTTTGAAATATTGTTTCATTATTTTGAGTCACTGAGTCATTTTGAGATACTATCACATCGTTCTGAGCTGCTATATCCAACTGGACAAGATAAAGCGCAACTGCATTTTAAACTGCTAAGATACTTGAAATCATTTTACTTCTTGTTTTCTGCATTTGTCCAGCAAACTGAATTGTAATCTGATGTTCCCTCACCCCAAGCCTGCCTGATTACAAATAAAAACCCATAGGTCATCCCATAATCAGTCCTTCCACCAAGGACCTCCCCCCAAACCTCTTTCACACTTTGAATGCTGGATATGGTTGTTAAATCACAAGCATTTTAAAGTAGTTTATGGCTCTGGCTTATGAACAGCTTCGTCCAGCATTTCTTTTTTCAGGTTTGAGAGTCGACGCTTATGTTCACTCACCCCTCTGAGGGCTCATAAATAAACTTCACTTGCGCTAATAAAGTAATGGAACAGAGCCCTAAGATGGCGACAGGAACCCTGTTGAGGCGAAGTGGCTAGCTCAGTGTTTTTCAAGCCTGGTCCCCGAGGTGTTTTCCCTGCTCCCCCTCTACCTGATCCAACTCATCAGCTCATTAACAACTCCTTACTGAGTTAAAGTAGGGAGCAGTGTTACAGCAGGGAATATACTAATATACTGTCTATATATACTAATATAGACAGTGGGCCTCAAGGACCAGGGCTGAGAAACACTGGGCTAGCCATGCTGACACGAGCTTGTGAGGAACTGCAAACCGGTGCCTAGGCCTCCACCCTATTAGCCTCACAGCTAAACCAAAGAAGCAAACATCAGGGCTGATGGACTGTGTTTCTGGGAACCATTGTTTAGCAACGTCAACACTGTGAAGGACCCTGCACCTGTCCATATTTAGAGCAGTAAACAGGTAAGCTGTATAATCAAGATTATAAAATATCTGCTCTGGGCTGAGTCTAAAATAAGGAATTAAGGTCACTACAACGCCAGACTGCACGTGTCTGTATTGGCAGACAGTCCTCCTTTCCCAGCGCATTCACCGGGTTTGTGACTGTGCATTGTTGAATAGGATTTAGGGAAACCTTGTTGCTTCTATAAAGGAGAGCAGTGCTTATTCTCTATGTGTTTAACGTTCAGAGATGAGCCAATACCTTTGCAATACCATCCAATATAAAACAAATAGCCCAAACAGTGTTCTAGTTAGTGGATTCAGGTACTTATAGCACCTGTTGCTGACACAGGTGTTCGGTAGTGCACTCATAGCTTGTATACTCTCAATGGAAACGCACTGAGCAATAGAATGGGATGCTCTGAAGCAGCTACACCAAAGGTCAAGCATCGGCTAGAAGGGTGTAAAGCCCCCCAGCACTGGACTGTGAAGCAGTGGTGCTTTGCTCTCCAGAGTGATGGGACTCCATCCAATACCTTTGGGATGATCATTCCTTGTCAGTACATAACCTAAATAATGCTGCTGTGGCTGAATGCAAGCAAACCCTCACAGCAATGTTCCAACATCTAGTGTAAAGCTTTCCAAGAAGAGGTTGTTACTGCAGCACAGAGGGACAAACTCCCTGTTAACTCCCTTCATTTCAGAAGAAACACTGGATGAGCAGGTGTGTACACTTTCCGATCTACCACTTGTCCAAATCAAAACCAAGATAGTCTGGCTCACTGAGCAGGTAAGGAGAGTTGCTGTTTTGACTACTGTGAGAAGGTTCCATCTAGTGGAGACTAAGTGGCAGTACTTCAGTGGCAGTGAACTGGTATGGCAGTATTTTAGATACTCATTATTTTGAGATGCTAAGTCGTAATTTTGAGATGTGTCATTATTTTCAGGTGTTAAGCCATTATTTCTGAGATACGACTTTATCATTTTGAGATTCTATCTCATCATTTTAAGATGTTATGTCATTATTTTAAGATAATGTCATTATTTTGAGATACTAAGTAAGTCATTATTATTGTGAGATTCTAAGTAATTACTTTGAGATACTATATTATTTTGAGATGTCTCTTTATTTTAAGATACTATATCATTATGTTAAGATGCTATGATTATTTTTAAGTCTCTCAATATTGATCATTGATAATTTTTTTTATCTGTATATTTACATTTTTTCAAAAGCATAAAGCATCTCAAAATAATGAAAATGTGTTTCAGTGTAATGAGATAGTGTCTCATGATAATGACTTACTTAATGACTAATGAACCATGACAGTTAAGACATATAGATGCCTTTATAGTGTACATGTCCAGTACCATTCAAACATGTTGTATAAACTGACCAAAATAATTTATTTATTATTAAACATCATTTTAAATTAGGCTGATGTTTTTATCGCCACATCAAATGGTCGCTCAGACCTCTTGTCCACTGAGTGAGGAACAGTGAGCTAAATATCTCTTTTATCTATATTATATCATTTAGCCTTTCCAGATTTAGCTAGAACATCACATCACTCAAGAGAAAGACCTTTTAGATTGTCTTATTGTCTGTAGGACTCAGTCCACCGCAGCCATATGATATCATCATAGTGCAACCTAACCCTGGTATTAATGTGGTATTTATATGTATGTATGTGTATCTGTGCATATGTATGTAGGTATGTGCGTGTGTATGTATGTATGTGTGTGTGTGTGTGTGTGTGTGTGTGTGTGTGTGTGTGTGTATTTATTATTAGTAGTGGTGTGTTCCTCCCCATTACTGATGTCAACTGTTTGTAAAGCACTTTGAGCTGCCAACGGTATGAAAGGTGCTCTATAAAGAAACATTTATTATTATTATTATTATTATTATTATTATTATTATTATTATTACTGGTGACCTCCTAGTAGAGGACTACTACTCCTGTGTGGTTTATATGTCATATTTTATTAGTATTACTACACTGTTTTAAATATGACAATAACGCCGACAAACCCAGGAACCAACAGACTGTCTATAGAAACCTTTTTTCAGTAGACCTGCAAATATCAAACATGGCAACCCAAGATGTGTTGCGTTAAAGGGGGAAATGTTTAATGTAATGGGGGGAAATATAAGAATTAATATTTTCATTCCTTCAGGAAGAATAGAAATATTTCTGACATGTTGCAAAAAAATAATTTTCACCAATAAAAAACAACCAAACAAAAAAAACCCGGATTGAAGTCGCATTGAAACGAATCGCATCCTCTCGCCTATTTTCGAAACGCGTTTCCAGCCGTTGGTCCCTCGGTGGCTCCCGTACCGCTGCGTAACCAAGCCGGGTGAATTTGAAAGACGGGCGCGATTTTCCATTAACACACCGAAGAAAACAGAGGCCAGAAAACCAGGTTTGTAGCTGGTAATTCCACTAAATGTTCGATATTATAACGTATAGAGATGTCCGTAAATGTTTCCTGAGTCGATTAAATGACCTATTCTGCTCAGAAATGGAGGAACTGATGGTTTATTTACTTGTTTGGTGTGGATTTGTAGTGAGATGGAGGGCAGCGCGGATTTCAAAACCCCCCGCAAACCAGCAAAAGTGAAGAGTCCAGGTACAGTTCGACTATCAGCACTTATACATGAATTATTAGCACTTAAGTATGTATTAGCAACATTATTATACATTACAAGAGGAAGGTGAAGTCGGCTTATTATTCGAATTTCCCGTTCCCCCTTAAATGGCCTCAGCTGCTGCACCATTTAAGGTGGAACGGGAAGTTCGTCCTTACAGTAAATGCAGGTCTGTTTATTGACGTTACAGCACCTTTTGCCAGTGTCAATATACTGTTCATGTTATGTTCTACAATCTATTAATCAGGACTTGATCAAAGATAAACAATACAGGAAAGAATATTACTTTAATGTATTCCATTAGGGTTACACAGCTGCGGACTGTATAAATAAAATGCAGACATCTTTACCACATTAGCCTTGCGTTACATAACCATGCCATAAAACATTAAATGTGTCATCAGATTATGACCAATGACTGGAGGCGATGTCACTATGTGTCTTAAGTCTCTTGCCATGAATACCAGAGGACACATGCATAGTCGAGTCACATTGTTATGACCACCAGCTAATATCCAGAGTAACCGCCGTGTACTGGGTGGACAGCAGCTAGACTGGCTGGGAGTGACTCAGTAAGGTCCTGGTATGGCTGTCACAGTAGCCATGCTGACTACAATGCATCCCACAGCTGCTGGAGGGTGTGAGGCGGGGGGATCCATACAGCGAACATGACGATCAAGGTGGTCCCACAGATGCTTGGTTGGGTTCAAGTCTGGGGAATTAGGGGGCACGGATAGTACTTGGAAGTCTTGATCATGCTCTTCCAACAAATGTTGGACATTTCTAGCTGTGTGATATGACTCATTGCTGGAAGATCCCATCCGCCCCAGGGACGAAAATCTGCAAGGATGGATTCATACCCAAATTGGTTGAGAGTACTTTTCACTTGGACGAGTACGAAAACATGACTTCCTTCATGAGCTATTCGCTGCTGCCGCTATCGAAAGTAGGAAGTGGTCATATAATTATGTGACTCGACTGTGTATATAAGAAAATAACTAGAATAGGTCTGATAAGTTCTTAAGAAACAAAAGAGCAAGTCCTCAGCAACAGCAGTACCTTCAGTCCAAAGAGAACCTGAAATGAGAACTAACCTTTAATTAACCGTATTAGTTCATGTCCCTGTTCATATTAAGCACAATTCTTCACATCATTTTCTAGGACAAAATAATTTTTTGTTCACTTATTTCTTTGGTCAGAAGGTTTTTCGACCTTTGGCCGGCTCTAAAACATCTCCCGATTTAAAAAAAAAAAATGTATTACCTCACTGTGTACCAGCAGGCCAGGAAAACAATATAATAATAAATATAATATAATATAATAAAATATAATAATAACTGATCTAATAATAGCATGTTCCACCTCCCACCTCTCCATCATCGAGAGAAAACACTCAGAGACCTGCCCTGATATCCGCCCTGTGTTCCACTGAGAAATGTGTAAAGTGGCAGAAGGAAAATCTGTTTAAATTTCTAAATCACACTTGAGTGTTATTAAAATACATAGCCTGTAGCCCGGGGCAAACGCTCTGCACCATTTTGTTGCAGTGTCTGTGTGGAACGACATTCTCGCATTGTCTCTGGTTTGATGGGAGTGTCAGAGGTGTTACCCATTCTGCAGTCACATGTGTATATACTGTATAAACCTCACCCTATAAAAAGGCAAGGCAAGGCACAAAAACGGTTTCTAAAAGTCCCCAACAAATCCATTGAGCGACCCGTCCTGGAGTTCCCCTGTTGTGTTTTTGGTGGTGTCCTGCACTAGCACACTCACTTTACCTCTGGAAGGATTTGTTGTGAATTTAGGGTCGGGTTTTCTGAAAGCTTCTTAGCACACAAATGGGTCTTAACTGCATTACATTGAAAATTTGCTCTACTGGTGATGATAATCTCAAATAGTAACTCCACCAGTTTTTTTTTCTTTCACAATTGCTGTATAATCCAACATTGAAGATGTAAACACTATAAACAGTTAGTGATGCGTATGGTGTAGGGCTGCCCTTTAGAAGTCGATGAGTCGAATCGTCAGTCGGAGACCCTTTAAGTCGACTGAGAACCTTCAAGTCGACTGACAACAGTGACTGGGTTTTTTTTT
>CM067481.1:35180857-35246878 GCA_034552555.1 Semaprochilodus insignis | reverse complement strand
CCTCTTGATGTACCACAGTATGATATTTCTCCATATCTCCACCTCTAATATATATTTAGTGGTGTAAAAACTTTGATCTCTCTTTCTGCACAGTGTAAAAGCTCTAGTTCTCCTTTCAGTTTAGTGAATATTCATGATGGACCGACCAGTAGAATTGCTCCAAACCTGCTTAGAAATAAACCTTGTCCTATCAGCCTCCACTGCAGCTTAAGAAAGCTGGTTCATCCTCCTGTAAAGTTCCATTTTGGAGGTTGTTTAAGGTGGACTGTACAGTTCCATGAGTGTTATTTTATAGTTTGACGTCTTCACTTTTATTCTATAGTAAAGCATTAAGATCAACATAAGGAGAACCTTCTATGAGTAGCCGTGTCTAAACTTTTAACCGGTACTGTATATTGTGTTGTATGTATTCTGAAAGCATGCTTACTGATGACGTTTGTCTCTCTGATCTCCTTTTTGTTTGGATCTGTGTAGCTGAAGACTCCACCACTGTGATAGTGCTGCACCACACCTTCGACTCGAGGGCCGTTATACCAAGCAGCAGCACATATGACCGTGAAAGGCTTATTCTTGTGGACTTCCTCTTCTCTGAGGACCAGGGATTGCTGGAATGTCCGAAGAACGATGAAGCCTTCGACAGGATAGCACGTTTTATAATACTGCATGCTCCTGTGAGTAAGAATGAACAGGAATCTGATGGAAATGCCCCAAGCCCCTGGGAAATTTTGTCCATGGTTGCTGTTGTTTCTTTGTTGTTGTGGCTGGACTACCGTCATGGTACCTGTTACACGATTGTTGGAATGATTAGTGGATATGTTGGTGGAAGGGTAAAGCATAGGCTTATGCGTGTGGTTGTTGGTGGGGTTATTGGCCTGACTTTCATGGGATTAAAAGCTTGGTATAATGGTAAATAGAATGACCAGCTTTAAAGCACTTGACCTCAATGTATCTGCCCATGAAGTTTTCACACTTTTTTGTTTGTTTGCTTGTTTTAATGCATGTATTTACATACATAACTGTCCTATGATGAGAACTGATCTTATGGTAGTGTAACAGTGGTTTCACCTTCACCTGTGTCATGGTCAGTCACTTCTGTCAAGCTTCCTGTCTTCAGTCACCTTAGTAAACATATAAAGGAGCGGTGTGTAGCCTCTAGGAGTGAGGTTGCATAATGCAACTTCTCAAACCGCCCCCACCACTAGTCTCTTCTCTGAGAAACTACGGTGGCTGTCAGGTTTCCAGTCGTTACAGCAGTGTCTCATTCTTCTTGTTTTCTCTTCTTTGACAGCAAGGATTTAGCCTCTTTTGCTTTTTCTTTTCTTTTTTTTCTTTTGTTTTATTTTTTAGGGGTTTCTTTTGTGTTAAATAATCAGTCCAATCATAAAAGTCCAACTTCTCACTACACAAAATCAAAACTTTTGATTTGCATGCATGGTAACAAGACTGCTATTGTGGCAAAGCAGGCATAAAGGCAAAATGCCAAGAAGGCAGCACAAACTAACAGCTTGTATAAAACCAGTAAAAATATGTTTGTAGAAATCTTGAACCTTAATGTGATTTGTAATGCTTGCAAGCTTATTAAAACATATTATGTCTCTGAACAACTTTTATTTGGTGTTGGTTTATAACATGCTTAAGAACCTGTTGAAGGTTTACAGTTGTCCAGTGTTTCAGTCATACCGTGGGAGATTTCCAATGTGTGTAATTCCCTCCATACCACTAGGTGTCAGCAGAGTGTTGTAATGGTCTTGGAGAAATCTCAGCACATCAACTGATCCGCCCTGCTGATCTAACGCCCTAACCCTCATATATTCGCCCCCAGCTAACACACAAACCACAACCAAGCATGCTGGTCACAGTACAGGCTGATATGATATGATAAAGTGTATTACTACACCCATGATAAAGTGCTACGATGGCTAGACTGGGGCAAAGTCCTTGTAGGGAAGTCTGTTGACCTTGTTTCTAACGTCTCTGACTGGGGTTAACCTAGAAACAAAGTAACTACTCTAGTTCAGGACTGATATTAAACTTCCTCCAGTGGAGCTTGTCTACAGATTGAGTTCATCGCAGATGGACCTAAAATTCAATTCAATTCTAATTAATTTAGAGTTTTTTAGGGCAGCTGGTCATAAAGTAGCTTTACAGAACTTAAGGCCTCAGAGAGCAAGCCAATGGCGAGAGGAAGGAACCTTGAGAGGAATGAAAACTCAAAGAGGGAACATTCTTTTCTCTGGCCGATACTAGATAGAGAAACTGAAGAAATGGATCTTGTCAGTGGACAGAGGGGTTTAGCTTGACCAATGAAAACAGAGCCTATCAGAGTAGCAGTAAAACACAGATCTGTGAAATACAGTGGCTACTGGAGGAATGTAATCATGATGACACATTAATTTGAATATGGAGAGAATTCAGTATTAAGCAAGGCAGCTGAACACTGGGGATGAAACTGGACACTGTTGGAAATGGTGGCAGAAAGACAGATACTGGCGAAGGTGTCAGCAGTCACGGGGAACCCCTCTCGCCTACTCATTTACATTACATTTATGGCATTTAGCTGATGCTCTTATCCAGAGTAACTTACAAGGTCATTCATATTACAGGTAGGCCAATGTAGTGTTAGGAGTCTTGCCCAAGGACTCTTATTGGTGCAGCACAGCATAGTTACCCAGACCCGGGAATCAAACCCCCATCTCCCACATGGGGCGGTAACACCCTGGAGATTAGTGGTGTTATCCGCTGAGCCACACCAACCACGCCATAGCACACTACAGAGCCAGAGGAGCACACTGAGCAGCAGACTGCTTCTGCCCTGCTGCAGGAAAAAACGAGCAAGTATATTTACCCGAGTATATTTCATTTATTAAGCATTCTAATAGCATTTGCTTAAGTGCACTAGTGGTGTACTTGGGTTTTTTACAGTCCTTTTTGGGACTAAATTGCCCTTTTTTAGATTTATAAAGCATACAAAAATATGCTTTTAAATATGCTTTAGGTGTAAGAATAGTAGTCTTTGAGTACACAGCTAGTTTACATCTGAGTTTTATTTTGTACTGCAACTATACTGTGAACTATACTAAACTGAACTTACACACTACCAGTCTAAAGTTTAGACATACTCATAGAAGGTTCTCCTTATTTCTATCTTAAAGCTTTACTGTAGAATAAGAGTGAAGACATCAAACTATAAAATAATACTCATGGAATTATACAGTCCACCTTAAAAACCTCCAAAATGGAACTTTACAGGAGGGTGAACCAGCTTTCTTAACCTGCAGTGGAGCTGATAGAACAAGGTTTATTTCTAAGCAGGTTTGGAGCAATTCTATTGGTCTGTTCCTCATGAATATTCACTAAACTGAAAGGAGAACTAGAGCTTTTACACTGTGCAGAAAAAGAGATCAAAGTTTTTACACCACTAAATATATATTAGAGGTGGAGATATGGAGAAATATCATACTGTGGTACATCAAGAGTATATGTGGTGTATCAGGATATGTACTGGTTCAGACTCTCATCAGTTGTAAGACTGTAGAGTCTTTAAGATCACCAACAACATCCATTTAGTTGGGTGTGTCTAAACATTTGACTGGGACTTTTTAGTTTGTACTGCGCTGTAAACTATAATAACAGTGAACTTAAAGGTATAATATAGTTTACTAGATAAATACTGTGGTGGGGGCCCCGAGACACACACAGACAAACCAGCACACGTTCAGGATGAAAACATAATCCGAACTAAACTAATCTCACTTCTTTCAAGGTCCTTTTCTCCCTCTTTAAACCAGACTCTCTCACTCCGCCAAACTGGAGAGAGACAGTCTTTAAAGGAGCTATATGTAAAATCACAACCTGTCGAATTGATACTCCACACAGCCCCATCTACCTCTTCATTCATCGCCCCGTTTACTCACTCGTTTCTTTAATTTCAAATGTGTTTTCTTGCCAAGAGCCTGTATGCTCCTCCTTCATCCGCTTGTGTGGGGACTAAAGGCAGACTCAGTGCTACAGTGACTTACTATCACCTCTTGAGGTACAAAGTGGTATTACAAGACAGGACGAGTCGGGGCTAGCTGGTTAGCATGCTAACTTCCGTAGATATCTCTGTAACAATAATTTTAGTTCATTTTGGAATGATTGAAACTAAAAATCGTACCTATTGATTACAACATTATACATATTGCTCCTTTAACGTGTCTGTGCTCCTCCCCTGATTGGCCTCAGCTGTTCCTGATAAGCAGCTCTGTTTCACTCCAACAGCAACATTACTGTTGCACTGTTTAGTTTAAGTTCACTTACTCTCAGTTATCTATTAGTTCAATGGTTCTTATACTCACTTTTTAGTTTCGAAGACATTTACTAAAAGCACACTTGCATAAACTTCTTATTTGGAAGGAGAGGATACAGGCGAAGCCTTCTGTGCAGCATCAGAGTGAATGGAAGCTTGAAACTCAAACCAAAAGTGGTCAAACTGGTCTAGAGAACAGGTAAGCAGTGACGTCCAGTCAAGTCAAACAAAATAAAGTTTCTATTATTATTATTATTAGGTGCCGTCAAGTCATTTCCCACTCTTGGCAACCATATGAATAGAGTTCCTCCAGAATGTCCTGTCTTCTGTTTGGGTCTTCAGGCATCTGAATGGCTGGCTCATGATTAATCAAATTGTATCCATCTACCTTGTTGCTGCTCATCCCCTTCTTCTTTTACCTTCAGCTGTTCCAAACACGATAGTCTTTTCCAGTGAATGGATTTGCCTCACAATGTCCAAAGTAAGATAGCTTCAGGCTGGTTATCTTGACTCTGAGTAGGAGGTGAAGCTTGATTTGGTCCTGGATCCTTTCGTTTATCGGTCTTTGCTATCCAGGCTTCTCTCAAAAACCTTTACCAACAGTTCAAAGTTATCTATATTTTTCCTGTTTTGTTTGTTTATTGTCCAGCTTTCATATCCATAAAGACCCATAGAGAAGGCCACACCCTGGACAATACTCATCTTGGCAGAGACAAATCATTGCATTTGAAGATCCTTGTTCTGCTGAGGGACAGCCTGCTCTGTGGTATTTCTTAAGCGCTGGATTTAATGTTGTTAATAACTGATCTAAATAGGCAAAAACTGTCCACCATGTCCATGTCTTCTCCATCAGTGGTAAAGTTGGTGCCCTTACCTGTCATCATGACCTTAGTCTTCTTCATACTGAAGTCTCTTGTACCTTCTCTATAAGGGCTTCAGGTCCTCTATACCTTCTGCTATAAGAGTTGTGCTTGGTCATCCGCATATCGAAGGTTACTGATGTTTCTTCAAACCAGTCTCTATCATCTTCCTCTGGTTCTGCTTCTCTTATCATATGCACTGCATACAGGTTGAACAGGTACGGTGATGGTCCTGTTTATGGCTTGTTTTGGCACCTGGAACTCCTCCTCCTTCCATCTAATGTCCTCTGACTTTCCATCTTTGCTTTCATTTTCTGTGAGGAGGCTCATGCGCTTCACCAACACCCCTTTTCTTCATTGTTCTTATCGTTCAACCTCGGTTCATTAAGGTGGTCTGGCCTTCTTCCCTGAAGCATAAGTCATCCGGATCTACAGCCCAAGTTCTATCCCCTTTCTTCAGTCCCACCCACCTTTGCCCGCAGAAACCATCTCAGTGAGCTTGAGGTGGTGCAAACAAAAAGTAAAGGAGACATTTTAACGAGGAGATAGAGCCGGTTTTGCTATGACCATATTTTCCATCACATGTCCTGACTGGATAGACTGGCCCTGACCCTGTTCAGTCATTGTCGAACCCATATCATTAAGGAGTTTATACCCATCACAGATCAGAGAACAAGTAGCACCAGAAGCACCACTCCTGCAGTTTATAGTCAAACAAAATTGATCTTCGGTGTAAATAGTTGCTTGAGTATGAGTTTAACATAATTATATGTTCAATGTAATTTTATCAACCTCTTTAAAAATATTATTATTTTAGATATATGTCCTTTTCCTAGCAGATCTCCACAGTCCAGCACAACACAGCACGACAAGCACATATACACAGCATTAAGCTACAGCTTAAAGCTCTATAGATGATATCATCGCCACCACTCTTCATCTGGTCCTTACTCAACTTATGCTAGGATACTGTTCATAGATTTCAGTTTCGCATTTAGTGCCATCATTCCTCAACCTCTGTCTGGAAAGCTGAGCCTGCTGGGCCTAAACACCTTCCTCTGGAGGAAGTTGGATCCTGGACTTCCTCTTGGAGGACTTCAGCACACTGAGCACTGGAGCGCACCATGTCAGTATACTCAGTCCACTGCTCCTCACTCTGCAGATCCCTAACCGAGCGACAGCACACAGCACACCATGTCTCTGGTGTGTCTCATCAGCAAGAACGATGAGTCAGCATACAGAGAGGAGCTGCGGCGACCGACAGACCGGTGCTAAGTCAACATCCTGTATCTGAATGTGTACAAAACAATAGAGATGTATGTGAAGAGCACAGAGTGACAATGCTCTGCTCATCATTAATGAGTCCTCTGTGGAGACTGGTTACAAGCACAAAGGCCATGCTGTTCACCTAATGGAGAATCTCACATGGACTCTGATCATCCTGTGGAAGCTAGGGAAAGCTACTGAGGCACTATAGAGAGCAGCTGCTTCACTCCCTGGCTTGGGAGTACACTACACTTTTTGTGCAGTGTGTGAATCACTATATATACGGACCAGTATTATTATGGTTATACTGCACTATGTGTATGATGCATGCATACGTAATAAGGGTACCCGAGTCTATAATTGGCTGCTATGGCACAGTTCCATCATTTGCACTAATACTGCATACTGTACATGCATTCTACTCATATGCCTTTCAGACTTTTTTATTTAAAACATACATACTTATTTCATTTTATTTATTTATTTATTTTCCTGCTTTTTTGTGCTTCTTTATTTAGTTCTTAGTATTTATATTGTAATCATTAGTAGTCTGGGAGGTACTGCAGAGTAAGAATTTCATTGTACAGTGCAACCGGATACATCTTTGCCCATTGTTTCCTCAAGAATATCTGCTGCTAGATTACTGAATCAAACAAATACCATATTCCATTACAGTTCCTATGGCTGCCACCTCTGACACTGCTATGTTCATATATGCTAGACTCTGAATCTGCTAGTATGTCATAGTTACATCCTGCTTTTGCACATCTCTGCACATTCTCAGAACCATGTACTGTATCTGCCCTGTGTCCCGTTTTGTATTTGTTACTGCACTGTGTTGTCTGCGCTGTTTGTATTACATTGTTTTGCACTTGTGTTTTCGTGGTGCACCATGGTCCTGGAAGAACATTGTTTCATTGTGTACTTGCATACAGCTGAAATGACAACCCCTTGGACTTGAACTAAAGTTACTTGGTTTCACTCTTCTAATCATGGCAGAGTGAAAGTGACCGCTGGGTAAAGTGTGACCTCTGTGAACTGGATAATCTGCAGGGTGTTACTGATGACATTTATAACATGTAACATGTATATAGTTAAAACTTTGGATTTGTGCTTTTCAGATGCAAACACTTAAAGTAAGTGGGAATTAATATACTTCCCCCTCAGTTACATTACAGTAATTATAGCTATTCAGTTTTGATTATTTTCATTATGTGTTCATTTCTCAAGCTGCAGGTCATTGTAAGGAACAAAGAACTCGGACCGACGTGAGCAGAGCTAAACAGCAAGTAGGTTTTATTTAACAATCGGACAGTCGATGCAAACAGCAAAACACAAGACTACATAAAGGGAGAGGCAAAAGCAAGGTCAGAGACAGGCAGAGGTCAGAACCGGAAATAGCAGTCAGCAAAGTAAACAAGTTTAGAGGGGCGAGCTGGAGACTGAGAAAGGGAGACAAGCAGGAGGGTCAAAACCAGGAGGAACACAACGATATAGAGCCAGAGGGGAGAAATCCAAAGAGAAGAGGTCGAGAAACCAAACAGGTCAAAACCAGAAAGCAGATAGAGAATAGAATGCTCAGAATTGCTAAACAGAACGTTAGGGCAAAACAAAGGGCAAAACAAAGACATTGTGAGACATTTTTCGCGCTTGAACACGCAGGTGACGTCAGCAATGACGGGCCTTTTCACTGTACCTGACTGATTATATAAAGTCATCTTGTCGCACGTGATTTCCATTCTGACTTGTGCAGTTGTGTTGTTAGGATCTTTTGCAAGTGTAGTATGGCTTAGAGAAGAGTTAGACAGCAATTCAACCAGTTGGAAGCGTTGGAAAAGGGGTCGCGTAGGGCTCCAGGAGGCAGGATGGTCTTATCAACATACTGTGCACCATACTGGTTGTGTTGGCAGGAGGATAATAGAAGGCACGCATTAGCGACATGAAGGATCCGGGAGACCTACAAGAACCATGGAGAGAGAGAACCGACAAATTGTCTGACATGGGCAGAGTGGCCCAACAGGCATGACTGCGGACACTGAACGAGCAGTGATGAGCCTTCGTGAGTCATCCTGGTCCTGCCAGCACCATTGGCAGACAGCTGCACAACACAGGACTACATGCACACAGACTGTTACAACGACTGTCCTTACTACCACGTCAACGTCACCGTGGTCAGCACCAAGAAGGTCCAGAAGGCCTGGTGTCACTCCACCTCCACCCCTACTGAGACGTATGCACGTATGTTATGTTAGAAAACATGGTGGACTGACACCATACTGAAAGACACTACTTCTGTATGTGTAGCACAATAGATATTAGCCATTTCTAAATTTATCATTCTGGGTGCAGCTATTCTTCTGATGATGTGTTTTTGGGTGTATGTGTATGTGGCTCCTATCACCACTATTGTAAACAATACTGATTCGGGAACAAAGCGTTTCACACCAAACCACTCTGAATGACTGTGTTTGCGTCTTAACCAGCTAAATATGCGGAGCTTTTGATAAACTTTCACCTTTAACCTATATCACATGGTCAGTCTGAAGGTAACATATGGCCACTGCGTGTGTGGAATGCGGCACTATAGTTCTATTTCAGGTTTATAAGTTACTTTGAACTTTTGCACTTTTTTTTAAGACGTGTACTGAGTCCACCAGAGTCACTATTTACCTGAAGTAACCCTACTTGCACTTGAGTGTGGGTGTGGACCTCTGTGCCCTTTTCTGGTGAGCAGATAAATGAGCGAATGCGATCCGTTAGATCTTCAGTTTCACTTTTAGCTGGTCTGCAGTGAAAGTGAAAGTAAGCTCGTGCAGCGAGGTGAACCCTGTAGGTCCAGTGTTTGTACTCCTCCGAATAAAGGAAAACATCACCGCGAGGATTTAGACACAGATCAGTGGATCCCGGATCCTTTCCGTCTAAGTGATACTCGACCAGCATGAATCCGACCGATATGATCTCCAAGCTGTTTCCTTGCAGGCTACACTTTGAACGGGATCATCGTGTTAGTGGTTTTCTAGACGAGGTCATTCGACGTTTAGAAGCACAGGTGCCTATACAGGTGGTAAAAGGTCGGCAGTATGATGTTAAAGTGCTGTTCTGTCCCATCGTCTCCCGCGCTGGAACTGATATCGAGGCTGTTCTTTCCCGGGTTAAAGGTAAGACACTGCAGCAGCGCAGGAGACCAGCACTACACTAAGCAACAGAGATCAGAAGCCTCTCTTTGTCTATGCATGTGAACATATACCGTTTTGTTACTATTCATAAATGCATAATCCAAAGAAATTGTGTGTAAATTTGCTTCTAAGTATGTGGTATTCTTGGGCCATCTTGCATGTACAGCATGTTTTAGGTATATGGGAAAATTATATTTAATAAAGCTGTTTACCGGCATTAAGAGGTTGTTTATACAATATTAATACAAGCCCTGTTCATAAAATGTTGGGATAGTGAGCAAATGGTTCAAAAACACACTTTTTTATCACATGAACACCGTAGCGTTTTGTAAATCTGCACTCATTCCAAAGGTCCCTAACTGTCATATTCTGAGTTTTATAAGGCCCTACGTATTTAATGGGACACAGTTCTGCAATGCAGACAGGTCCGTCTAGTTGATCCTGTGGCCATGCTGTAGTAGCACAGAATGTTTGTGTTGTTTGTGGTAAAGCAGAAATAAACATGGGCGCCTCTGAAAAAGATGATGTCTAGAAGGCAGCTCCAAAATGTGTTTCGTGTTAATGGAGATCTGCAGGTTGCCTAATTACACCCCCCATACCATGACAGACTCTGACGTTTGAACGATCTGCATGTTCCCCTTCTTTGTTTACCTAAACAAACCTGAAAGTTGGACTTGTCAGACCACAATGCAGGCTTTCTATAGTTTCTGCTTTGGCTGTGCTTGGTATAGTCCTAACTTGCATTTGCGGATAATAAAATAATGTTAAGGAACGTTGTTTTTGAACTGTCGGATTGTTTGCTGATGCATTTTTGGCCAGCTGGTGGACCTTCAATACATCCTGATGGATTGACCATCCCTTGATTATTTTTTTTTTATATCCAGACATGATTGTATCACCTGTTTAAGATGTTTTTGAACGTTTCACAATATTTGCTCCTCCCCCTTTGTCTTTCGGAACTTGTTGGAGGCATCAGTTTCAGAATGAACATATACTAAAAATGTAGTTGCAAAAATAAAACATTAAATATCTTGTTTTTCTAATGTTGTCCGATTTATAAATCCGTATGTATTTGAATTTTACCTATCGTCCTAACTTTTATAATTGTGCTTTTATGGGTGCAAATATTTTCATTTAACTCTTCCCAAACCTCATGGAAGGCCGGGACTGTTTTGCGTCTGTTCAAATGAATCTGCTTTTGCTTCTGTATAGCTCATGAACCCACCATTGTGATAGTGCTGCATCACACATTCGACCCATGGGCCATTATACCAAGCAGCAGCGTATATGACAGTGAAGGACTTATTCTTGTGGACTTCCTCTACTCTGAGGACCAGGGACTGCTGGAATGTCCAAAGAACGGTGAAGCTTTCGACAGGACAGCATGTCATTTAAAACAGCAGCCTCCTGTAAGTAAGAATGAACATATTAAATATATTAAAGTAATTTATGAGCCGATATCATTTGACTGTAAAAACCCATGACTGTCTTCTGTTTTTCAGGCAGCAGATGGCAAGGAAAAATATCTTTGGCTTTTTTTCTTTATATGGATGTGGCTGCTGTCTTGTGTACTGCAGCCTGTGGAGAAGTTGTTCCGTTGGTGTGGCATTGATACCAGAGGGGTTAGAAGGTTTATTGACGAGTTTGTTGGTGGATTTAATGACGAGCTAAACGTGCTTCATGTTGCATTAACTGGCAGATCTATTGGCAGATGTACTCGCAGATTTACTGACAGATTTATCAGCAGATTTTTAGGCAGATCTTTTGGCAGATTTCTTGCCAGATTTTTTGGTGAAATTACTGAAGGATAAAAATTTCAGATGAAGATTCTGACCCAAGTGTTATGCATGTGTTATGTGTATTTTAATTGGTTTTGATTTATAACATGCTGATACACCTGCTCAGGTTTACTTGTGTTTGGGGTTGAAGTCTTACAATGGGAGACTGTAGAATTGCCTCCAGCCCACTAGGTGTCAGCATTGTGTTGTATAAGTCTTAAAGAAATCTCAGCACAACAGCAGTTTTCAACTCCAGAAGCAAAGCACTCTAGTCCAGGACAAACAAGCACGTTCTTGCAATGGAGCTCATCTCCAGGTTGAGTTCACCCCAGATGTACCCCAGTTAAAGTTTACCTTATTAATAATAGTAATACACGATTTACATTTTATTCACATTTATTTATGTATTCTAGTCATTTTATTGGTCATACTCATTATAATAATCACTGCAGAACACCTAATTATGTTTTCTCGTCTGTCCATTTCTGGTGTTGCTCCAAAGAGAACAGGGTCACTTCCTGAGTCTGGGTTCACTCACTTAACATCTGATACCATCTTCCTCACCACTGTCAGGTCACAGCTTTGGGCACCAGAACGTTAGCTGTACTGCTGTGTCATAATGACCATATGTATTTGGCCATGGAGAGCTTTTTTAAGGGGATGTGACCCTTAAGGGTGCAGCAATGAAGCTTATTCAATTCAATTCAATTCAATTCAATTCAAATCAACTTTATTGTCATTACACCAATACAGGGTTGTACAGTATAATGAAACACACACATATATAGACATATAGACAAATAGACAAAAAACGATGTGTGCAAACAGTACGTGTACAGGTTCTATGTTCTATGTGACCACTCAGGCTCATGAAGCTGAACAAGATGTTGTTCATTTGACACTACCCTTATGGCCTATGTTAATTAATGTCATCCAGTATTCTTTTATTTAGTCACTGGTGTTAAGTTTTAATATGGCTTAGTCAAATCATAGAGGCAATGATGGTGTTAATAGTAATATAGGGAATCAGAAGTCAAATATTTGGATAAGCTTGATTTACATGTATTTTGTATTAGAGTATAAACGTGTAAGTCTGGCTTACTTTTGGTTTCAGTCTTTTTCTTCTTTCTTCCTTTCAGTTCATTCTTTGGTGTGTCTGTATTGCTGAAATGATTTTAAAATAATTAGCTAATTCTAAATCTGATTTTAAATTGGAAACCTGCTGCCTGGTTTCTTTTTATTCCACTCTTTTGGACAGGTCAGGTCTTTTTGACACAGCACAAAATGTAAAAAGTCCTCATTCATGTGTTATATGGCCATAGGCACTGGTCAGTCAAAGTTTCCATAAATGTTTAGAACCTAATATACAAAATGGTGCACAAAAATGGTTCTGGAACGTGTGGTTCTGGAGTGTGTGTGAGTACAGCCATAATACTCATGTGGAAGAGAACAGGAATTGGCGACACTCTGGTAAAATGGAGAATTGCAACTACATGCGCAAACCATCCTCACACATGCCAGTTCACACCAAATTAAGCTTCATAATGGACCACAAAGTCATGAAAATCATTCATACCCAAGCACTGCATTGTTTGATGTATTTATTGATTTGTTTGGGTATGCTAGATAATTAGCCTGTTTTTATGTATTGACATCCAGCTACAGCAAACAATACTTATTTCAATGCCTCAGCCTCCAAAACAAGAAATTTCATCTGCCACTATCAATATATATATATATTTGTCTTTCGTTTCCAGCACTGTCACCACTATCCACCTCAGCAATCAATGGGGAAAATCTATATGTAGGCATACACCGAACAGACATAATATTAAAAGCACCTCCTTGTATCTACACTCACTGTCCATTTTATCAGCTCCACTGACCACATAGGTGCCTCACCTCGTAGTTTTACACCTCTACAGTTACAGCTTGCAGTCCGTCTGTTCCACTGCATACTCAATTACCCTGTTCTTCAAAGGTCAGGACCCCCACAGGACCACCACAGAGCAGGTATTATGTGGGTGGTGGATCATTCTCAGCACTGCAGTGACACTGACGTGGTGGTGGTGTGTTAGTGTGTGTTGTGTCCACTCACTGTCCACTCTATTAGACACTCCTACCTTGCTGGTCCACCTTGTAGATGTACAGTCAGAGACGATAGCTCATCTGCTGTTTGTGTTGGTCATTCTCTAATCCGTGGTCACAGGATGCTGCCCACAGAACACTGTTGGCTGTGTAGTGTTGGTTGGTGGACGATTCCCAGTCCAGCGGTGACACTGAGGCGTCCAGCAGCACTGCTGCGTCTGACCCACTTACACCAGCACAACACACACTAACACACCACCGCGTCAGTGTCACCTGCAGTGCTGAGAATGATCCACCACCCACGTAATACCTGCTCTGTGGTGGTCCTGTCGGGGTCCTGACCATTGAAGAACAGGGTAATAAAGTATACAGAGAAACAGATGGGCTACAGTCTGGACCTGTACAACTACAGAGTGTCCTATATGGTCAGTGGAGCTGATAAAATAGACATGTGTAGAAACAAGGAGGTGTTTTTAATGTTACGGCTGATCAGTGTACATGAGGTACTTTGCATGGACCATTTATGGATACTTGTGGGTGGTAAGGAGGCAGAACACGAGGTTCATTCAGATTGTACACTGATAGTGATTTATAAAGGGAACACAGCATTCAGCAGGGCTAACTCAGTATCTCAGAACTGTTTTGGGTGCACACCATTTTCTTTCACTCCAGAATCCACCCAGAGTGTTATAAATGAGATCCCCAGCTAAGTGTGAACACCCTGTCAAGGCAGACAAATTGATGCTTGGATACGGTGCCATAAACAGAGGTATGACATAACTAAAGCTAGGGAGGATGACCACACCAGGAGCTCCTCCTCCTCCTATCCAAAGTCTCATAACTTTCCATATTTACCTTTCATTTCCTGTGACAAGATTTGTTGCACCATCACCCCCTCTGCTCCATGTTCCTATGTTTCAGTTCAGCCTGTGTTCATCAAGGGGGTCCAGCCTTCTACCTTAAAGCAAAGGCCACGCAAAACTCCAGCCCAAGCCCTCAGAGTTCTATCTGACGCACTTGTTATGGTGCGGACACAACGTAAGTGAGACATTTTGAGGAGATGATGTCTCTGGTTTGGCAGAGTTCAAGAAGAGGCTGGAAACTATGACCTTAGTCATCCATCAGATGTCTTTGACTGGATGAATTGCTGCAGCTTGTGTTTATAGGAAAGATTTAGTCATTGCTAAGCTCATAATAAGACCTAGCTATGGCTCACTCTTAATTATACCTAGCACAGATCGGTTTACTGGAGAACGAGTACAATGGCCAAAAGTATCTGAACAACGGAGCAAGTGGAGAGCCACTCTTCCACTTGACCTTCAGTGTAAATATTTGCTGGAGTAAATGAACAGAATTATATATATGTCATGTTATTGAAACTTTTTAAAAAACAAACCTGTGATTGGAGAACAGACACAGTAAAGATGAACAGTAGCACGTCACAGAGGAGTAGAAGATTTAGCAGAGACGTGTGAAAATGTAAATGGTGTCTTGATTTCACAATTACAACACGCTGGAAAGTGCTAGGAAAGTCTTGGCAGCAGAGCAGATGGTAGACATCTCACTCGATGCTTGATTTGGCCAACAGAGGGGGCTGCTGCTATCTACTAACCACTACTACCACTTGCTGGCCGAGTTTTAGGGAACACTGCTGCTGTGTACAACTAAGAATCCACAACATCAACACAAACGTCCCACAACAGGGATTAAAAGATGAGTGGTTTATGGGACTTGGATTGTACTACCAAGAGATTTGTGTACATACACACATATACATTATTATATATGTATATAAAAAGAGACCACCTCAAAATGATCAGTATTACAGTTTACAGTAGTACAGTATGTGTTTGACCAAAATGAGCAGTGTTGTTTTATTCTAGAAGCTACTGGAAACATTTCTCCCAAATTCCAGACAAAATATTGTATTTTAGATCTGTTTATTTAGAGAACGACTGATGGTCAAAACAACAAAATGGTTTCGAACCATCCTTGCTGTGCGTTTCACCCCAGCGGCTGCTCACCATTCTTTCTGTAGGTCACTTGAGGTCATGTTACGGCGGTTAAGTGACATTAGAATGAGGTGGCGCTCATCACGGTCAGTAGAGAGTGGTTTTGGCCCTCTGCCAGTCTGTAGCTGTGTTGTCCTGTGTGTTTACTGCTTGACCTTGTTCTTATGAATCGCTGTGTTTGAAATGTTGAGGATGGAAGGAACCTGACGCTCACTGACCCTTCTTTTCCTCACTAAGAACCTTTCTCTTCAGCTCTTTTGGCAGGTCTGTAGTTGTATTTTGACTACTCTTATTTGTTTGGGTAGTACTAGCACTGCTTTTGCCATCCAGCTGCTTCTGTAACGAGAGAACAGTGATGCCGACAGCAGTGGTTTTGTACTATTGCTCGCTGGGATAGGATTTGTTTCAGGTGATCACTTAATCAGCATCTCATTAAGCAGAATGAGGTGTGTCTGTGAAGGAATTCTCTTGAGAATGGCTGCTGTACATGTGTGTAAGTGGTCTTTTATTTTTTCCAGAGCTGTATATATTGTACTTGAAAAGTTGTTATCATGCCATATACAAATAGTGTATCATTTTTAAACCGCATCACTTTTTTTCAGCTATCCATATGTGATATATGGCATATGTTGACAGCAGCATCTGTGTCTCTCTCGAACTGGAGCTGGCCCAGGGGTGTGGGTGTGTTTAGGGTCTGGCTACTGGTCTACAGCTGTGGGCTGTTTATCTGTAGCCAAGGATCTGTTTCTATATATCGTCGCTGTCCAAAGAAAAACATGTATCTCCATTTTTGTTGATTTTTACTTTTATGCATCATTTGATCACATGAGCTGACATTTACATTGTGTGAACATTTCATGATGAATGGCCCAATAGAAATGGCCCAAAACCACTTGGAAAAAAGTCTGGTTCCATTGACTTACATTCAAATGAAGTAAGGTTTTTGACGTCTCCTGTAAAATGGCTCTGTAAAGTCATTTTGGAGATACATGTTTTTCTTTGGACAGCGACGATATGCTTGTTCTGTCTTTTTGAGAAGTATTGCCAACTCACTTGTGTCCTTGGTTTGCCCTTGGATCTTGGAGGCTGGTTAGTTTGTTTATCTGGCTTAGACTATTGCTTGTCTCTCTGTTGTTTGGCTTTGTCTCTCCCTTACCTGTTGTGTTTGCTTTGGTCTTTGCGTTGTGGTTAACAGTTACCTTTGTACCATCCCACACACTCCTTATTACTAAAAATAATTTACCTTTAGATCCGCAAGCATCTGGCCTGTCACTCCAACATGACACCACATCAAACCACTGTGCATGCCTTTGTTTACATTCCAACAGTCCAGAAATTGTGAAAGACTGTTGGAATTCCTGTTTAAAATGTGTTTATGGGACTTTAAGATGTTCAGAATGCTTTTTACAATGTCTATCCTCGATACAACTGGCCATACCACATGCTCTGCAGGAACACCAGTGGCTGGTAGGGCTTCCACATGACGGCCCCTCCATACCTTACTGGCCCATTAACCGCTTGTTTAGGAAAAGACAAGCGAGGTCTTCCTAGTTGTGGTTGCACACCCCACCACCTGTCAGCTATGCCTCACCTCTGTGCTGACTATAACTTTTGGCTTGAGCCAAAACACTCTGCTAGGACCACACACGCACATACATACGCAGGAATAAAATGAGTGGGAAAACCAGGCCAGGCGGGTGGTGAGGAACCTGGACTGCCACACAAATAAGAGAGATGTGCCTCTCAACTGCGGGCCCTCTCGCTATGGGCCAGCTGGAGCCGCCAACAAAAGCAAATAAGGCCATAAAATAGAGACCCGGGAGAGCAGCCCTGGAGATGGGCTACCATGATGTAAGTAAACACGGTGCACATGTGGGGCTGATTGAACAGTTCCCGCACTGTAGGGGATGGACAGAGAACACCCCAAATACTGCTGGACACGGTGTGGAACAGCATCAACAATGGCACTCAAACAGTCATTAATCTGAAGTGATGCAATGTAGATACAGCCCGTTGTTGGCGCAAAGAAATTGCTGTGTAATATTATGATTATGTGCTATTATTTTGATGCTTGGGGTAAAATATACTGTTAATTATTTAGGTGTTGGGCCGCATGGTGGCGCAGTGGGTAGCGCAGTCGCCTCACAGCAAGAGGGGTCTTGGTTTGATTCCTGTCTGGGGTCTTTTCTTTGTGGAGTTTGCATGTTTTCCTGGTGTCTGTGTAGGTTTCCTCCAGGGGCTCCGGTTTCCTCCCACAGTCCGAAGACATTCAGTCAAGTGAATTGGAGCTGCTAAATTGCCCCCCTAGGTGGACATGTTTATGTCTGTGTGTCTGCACTGTGGTCTGTCCACGGTGTTTCCTGCCCAGTGAGTGCTGGGATAGGCTCCAGCAGCCCCTGCAACCCAGAAGGATAAGCCGCTCACAAGATGGATGAATATTTAGATGTCATCAATCTTATATTGATGCCCACTGAAACCTAAATGAAATCCAATATATAGAATTTTGCCCTTAACCCAAATGTAGTTGATCTACTGTATCTGTAACTGACTGGCATATGTTGGTAGCAGCCATCTCTGTCTTTCTAGAACTGGAGCTAGCCCAGGGGTGTGCTTAGGGCCTTGTACAAACACTGATTCTTCTGTGGTAAGTGTATTCCTGCCTCCTCCCTCCCAAGTGCTGGACTATGAGACTCTTTTTACTTTTGACTTTTAAAAGCTTGTGAGGAGGAAATATAAGAAATATAAATCTTTTATTATTACCTTTTGTTATTTTTTACTGAGTGGTCCTACTGTAGTCTACCATAGCTTCACTCACCATCACAGACTACTTGAACATGGTTTACGAAGTTACATTAGTTTGTACCTGACTTCTTCAGTCGGCGTTCACCATAGTTTATTACAGTACAAATGTTACAGTGGTAAAAATACATTAAGCTGCCCTCTTTTATTTGATAGATAAAAAAATATGTGGTCACTGTATATATAAAAATATAGTGGCAAAGGGCCCAAAATTTAATTGATAAATTTGTGTGCATTGGACTCTTCAACTAAGCTAAATGTAATGTGTACATCACATAACCCTTAGCTTGATCCACAGCAGTAATTGTTTAACGGAAAGGTTGTGTATAAGGTATGGTGAAAATGTATGTTGCTGTCAGGGTCGGGCAAAATAGGACGTTTGCAGGGAGGCTTTAAAAGGTTTATTGAAAGAAGGCGCAATCCAGAGCGGAAGTCAAAAACACAAGCTAAAAGGTCAGAAGACGGCAAACAACAATGACGTAGGGAAAATCCAGAGTCGAAGTCAAAGAACAGAGCTAAGGGTCAGAAAACCAAAACAGCAGACAGAGTAAATAAGGCTCGGTAAGTACTAGAAAAACAGAAATGTTACTTCGCGAAGACAAAGTTAAACGGAACAGCTTATAAAGGCACCAGGTGAGAATAATCAATACTCAGGCATGGCTGATCAGGGGTTGGCTGCCGGCTGCGAGCGAGAGGGCACGTGGTAACCAGGGGAGTTCTGGGAAATGGAGTTCGCCGGCAGTATAGCCGTGCCCCGCTTGATGGGCGCGTGACAGATGGTCTTTACTAATGCCAGAATATACTGTGTAACACACAATAATGATTCGGACAAGTGATGTCACTGTAATACTTTTATTTAAAGAGAAGATATGCCTGTCTTTGTACTAGCCATATGTGTAGCATGTACTGTACTTCTAGAGAAATTGATTCATTCCAGAAGAGAAGAGATTTTGCCCGAAACATTAATAAATTCTCTCTGGTGTTTATTTTATGTTGAATAACGATAGAATCAGTAGTTTACTTAACATAACTGTGTAATGCATGCTGGGTATTGTAGTGTGAGACCAATACAAAAAAATGGTATAGAAATGTGAAGTTTGTGCTGGTTTATGCTGGTCTGGTTCTGGTTTAGTTGGTCAACCAGCATGGGACTACATGGGTTGTTGTTGTTGGCATAGTAGCTTAGAAATATTTAGAAATATTTGTGGGCGGAGCATATAACAGCAATGGAAGCTGTTAAGCTTGTCACCACCAAAACACAACATATAAAGGTTTTGGTGGTGACAAGCTTAACAGCAGCGCATAGCTCATGAAGGAAGTCACGTTTTCGTGGCATTCACTTATCCATGTGGAAGGCACTCTCAACCGATTTGGGTATGAATCCATGCTGATTGTCTTCCCTGGGGCGAATGGGATCTTCCAGCAAGACAGTGCGACGTGTCACACAGCTAGAAATGTCTAACATTGGTTGGAAGCGGATGACTAGTGTGGTACGAATAGGACCGGTGAGTACATGGGTTGTTGTTGTTGGCATAGTAGCTTAGAAATATTTGTGGGCGGAGCATATAACAGCAATGAAGCTATTAAGCTTGTCATCACCAAAACACAACATATAATGGTTTTGGTGGTGACAAGCCTAACAGCTTCCATGGCTGCTGTCCAGCGTACCAGCATCCAAAGAACAACATATGCTGGTCTAGATGTTTTATTTCCACGTAGGGTAATGTATATATACTGTATGCTGCACATAACAGCCTGACCTGGCTAAAATTAACCTTGTAGCTCCAGAGTGAAACTCAAGAAGCAAATTTCAAACACTAATCATGTCTTGTTCTGAAGCAAGGTGGGGGGAAATGGTGCAAATCTGATTTTTCATCAAAATATTCCTGTATTTCTGTGCTGTTACTGACTGGGTTAAACCGGTGAGGCCCTCTACGGTGTTGGATTTCAGTGCTCCCAAACGCAAAATCATGAGCAGACTTCACAGCTCACTTACCGTCAGCATACTTCACCCCACTGATTCACCCCAGAGGACCCTGACACAGTGATTAGAGTGGATCAGCAGAGACCCAGCGAACTCCTGCACCCAGCCAGCTGACAGCACACATTCCTTCGGCACAGACGCACACAAGCAGCTCTCTAAAAGGGCAGCACAGGATTATTCATCACTGTTCCCGGAGCTGTACTTTCCAACCTGCTGTCAGTGAAGTCAGGTGTTGTGTTCTAAACAACAGATTTAAACACATCTAGTGTGTTTATGGACAGACTAGTGTGTAGATAGATGGATAGTGTATAGATAGATAAATAGATAGACTAGTGTGTAGGCAGATAGAATGACTAGTGTGTAGATAGATAGATAGACAGACTAGTGTGTAGATAGATTGGTTTGTAGATAGGCAGTCAGCCAAATAGATAGATAGATAGATAGATAGATAGATAGATAGATAGACATGAGGTATAAAGGTATAACAAGTATTTATTACACATGTGAATATTTACATATGCTTTCCTGGTTATAAAATGGGCCAGTAAACACTTTCACGCATGGATCAGACCATATAAGATAATGAACAGAAGAGCACCAGACTTTCACTCTTTGCCTAAAAGTGTAACGGAGCTCGGACTGTAATAGATTTGCACTTTGCATGTCGTGAAAGTGGAAAACATGATGTCATGTGTGAGCTAATGAATATTAAACACACTGCACTAATTGTAATTGAATGAGGTCATCTTGCACTCCGTCAGTAACATCAAAAACAGACGAGGTTCATGAGTGCAGTAGGGCAAACAAAAAAACCTCTTCCTACTCAGTCTTTGTCATAGGCGTGTGTGTGAAGTAGGTCAACTGTGAGTTGAAAGCGGGAGAGAGTGTGTGGATCACACCAGAGAGAGCACATAAATTCTGGTCATGTGATGCCCTCCTGCCGTCCAAAAGCGCTGGACCATATCTCAGTACCTGGACATCACAGTGAAACGTCTTTGGCTGGCGTATCACAAGACTCTGCCGTTTTGTGAGGCTGCAGTAAATGTCAGGGTAATATATACCTTTTCAGTTTGAGCACTAAGAATTTATGCAGCTCAGAAAAGCACGACTCCTAACTTGTTGATCAGTTGGCCTGACCCCTCTCCGGCCGTAAAGGCTTTCTTTTGTGTCTGTTCTTAGGTTGAACAAGCTTTACCAAAATCCATTTGGCCTAATGAAACTCTGTAGCGGGCTCCGTGGTAGTTGTCAAAACACACCTATATTCAGAGGATGTCGTATATTTTAAATAACATTGATTTTGCATGCGTGTGAAAGGTCACACTCTCAGGATGGATTGGTGTAGTTGTTATCATATACATTGTCGAATCACATCATTATGACCACTTCCTACTGTTGACACCAGCAGCGCATAGCTCATGAAGGACGTCACCTTTTCGTGGCATTCTCTGGTCCCACTCGTCCATGTTGAAGGCACTCTCAACCGATTTGGGTATGAATCCATCCTCGCAGATCACGTACACCCATACATGCTGATCGTCCCCACTGGGGCGCATGGGATCTTCCAGCAAGACAGTGCGACGTGTCACACAGCTAGAAATGTCTAACATTGCTCGGAAGCAGATGACTAGTGTGGTACGAATTAGACCAGTGAGTACAGATATGTATCTTCCATGACTACATGGGTTGTTGTTGTTGGCATAGTAGCTTAGAAATATTTGTGGGCGGAGCATATACAGGTCCATAAAAAGGCTTCCTTCAAGTACTTCAAACGCGCACAATCACTAATGTTCCTCGGCTCCCGAGAGTCGACATATCTAGTACCAGGTGCGAGCCAACTATGCTCATCCCTCCAGCTAACGCGAATTACATTGGACATACAGTTCAGTGAAGCTGGAGGCAGTATGGGAAGACCATTAGGAGTCCAGAGTCCCAGCCCCAGAAATGAGTTTGTGGTTAGGGGGGCTGCCAGAATGGGGCGTCAGTGTAGTCTCAATCGTATGGAAGTGATTCTCAACACGGCCAAATAAGCCGTTTTATTTTTATCCATTGTGAAATAAGGCAGTTTTATTGCGTCTCTGTGTCGGGGTTGCCGTTTCGCTTAACAACAGTTCACACGGCACGTTTGAGTCTGGACTATGGCACAAGGCGCCATGAGAGTTTTATGTGTTGGTGAAAGGGCCATGCAAAACAATTCAAGTGGACTTATTGCGTGTAAGAATGGGTTTCATGTAATAGGTTTTTGGGCGCTCATACTGCAGAGGGATGCTAAGTGACTTGAGAACATGACATTTAACGGAATGGGCCTGTTAGCTGGTCTAGTTTGAACAAGTATGTTGATCCTCCATATTTCTTACAGCTGTTATTCTGCTCAAAATGTCTCCCTGTTTTTGTTTTTTTTCTGTGTCATGGAAAATTCCACTTTCCCTTTGAAAACCTGCTGCCTTGTTCAAGTCGTGACAACTCTGTAGATGTTATGCAAGTGGCCTTGCCTTTATTTTTGTGGGAGATTTGTAGGATGGGACATTCCTACAAATAATGCAATGTACTGTTTATACCAGTATTGGTGCCCTGCAGCAATGTGGACCTTGGGAGTTTAATCCATAGCGATGGATCAGAAAAACAAGCACCTGCTGTGGGCTTTGGAGTGTTTAGAAAGAACAAGAAAACAAAATAACAGCTACATAAATAGTATATTTTCTTTCAGGAAATGTGGTTTCTGTCTAGTTAAAGTTTGCCATACTGTGTAATTGTAACTCTCCCATATTCTGCAACTTTCTAGTTTTCCCACTGTCAATTTATGATGGTTTTGTGGTTTACCATATTAAAACCAGTCCCTCCTTTTACACGACCATTTTGCAACCTCTCTTTCAACCAAGACAAACGTGCTGTTTTTGTTACTGTGCCTTTAAGACATATGATTCTGTAGCATTGCTGTAGAGTCAGACACAAAGGGGAGACTAAGATTCTGCCCCAATAAATGCTCTTTATTAGCATCACCAATAGACAATCACATACGAAGCACTGGCAGGTCACCACCAGCTGTAGGCCCAACGTAAAACACCCAAAACACCCCCAAACACAATAAACCACAGACAACACACAAACAAACAATGACATAAGCTCAGAAAATGAGTCGCCTTGACTGTTTAAGGTGGTAGTAACTTCAGGCTCCTTCAGATGGTGCTGCATGAGGAGAATGGGGCTATAAATACCTGCGGGGTGTGAGTGATGGGATCCATAGATTGAGAAGAGGTGCTACAGTGCAGTGAATGTCTCGTTCCATGTGTGGAAAATGGCTCCAAAGCAGATGTTAATGATTGGCTAAAAGGGGTGACTGTATTTGGGCGTGCCAAAGACCATAGTGTGAAAGAAGTAGCTGTATCTGCAGGTGTATGAAAGTGCATGATCATATGGGTCTACCAGTAGTGGCTAAAATCCCAGTCTACAGGAAACTCTCCTCAGAATTGTACCAGGGAAGACATCCACCAAATCTGGCCCAACCGCACAATTCTTTGATGGAAAACTGAACATTGATGTGGCCTACATCCCGAAACTTGTCCAGTCCATGCCAAATCCAATCACATCTGCTGTTCATGTTCGTGGAGGTCTTACATGCTATTAGGTATGTTTCAGTCACAGGAGACTCATTTTTTGTCCTGTGAGCTAATATGCAACATTAAGGCCATGCGCCTCCCAGAAGCCTCCGCTTGTGGCCGCTGCACATGGCCATCCCTCCCCTATAAAGCACAGGTTGAGCGTTCTGGCACACTAACAGCTTGAGTCATTTCCTTGGGCATGTTCAGTTCCAGCCAACACAAACACCTGGAGCCATGTCCTTGCTGCTGTCACAACAACAGCGATCCATTTGGCCACCATCTGCCTTCTCTGCCGGCCACCATGCCATCTAATGCTGGCATGAATGCCATTTGTGCAGCACCTGACCTGAGCTGGACATAGGTTGCCTTCCAGCTGTTGGATGTGCCCCACTCTGTGTAGGCAAGCAGACCTGGTGGCAGTAGAGATACCGTCAATCCTGTAACGGGGACTGTGATGAGCCGTCTGCCATCCACACTGAACTCGAGTTATAGCCCACGACCGGATCTGAACCTACTGGTCAGGATCCATTTACATGCCTTCAAATTATTCATTTAACGCACCGGGTTCCTTCACAGCTGGTCCTGTCTTCAGAGGTTTCTGTTGTGAGTTATGATCCCCAATTTTCAATTATAATGTATTTATTTACTTTGCCACTAAAGTGGAAACAGCTTTGTTTGCACTGCCGTTAGGGTTAATGTCTGGGTTGGTCCTCCGTCCTGCACATTTCCTATGGCTCGGAGCTCAAATGCTAAATGTGTGGTGCTTGTTGAAACAAATGTGGTTTATGTTTGAGGACATGACTCCAGTTTCTGAACTGAGAGAGTAGCCAAGCCTCTGTTCTGTGCTTTTGTCCACATTCTTGTTTCTTATGCTCTATAGGAGTTGCTGGCTATAGGCCCATGCATACTTCTTGTTCCACATAGTTGGCAGTGGGCTGGATCCATCGGTGTATTCATTCACATTCCATGAATTTGTTTAATACATGCTAGATGTGTTCCTTATGGATGTACATAAGATAACATTGAAAACGGAGTTTAAACATTATTTAACCCTAAGATGTTGTTGGCCCTGAAAATGGTATTTCATATAAATTATTTCTCAGTGCAATAAATAGAGAAATGATCTATAAAGTGCAGATTTTAAATCCACATTTACAGTGTAAGTAGCAGATATTTTATTATGACTGTAATTTGTTTAGGTATTCATTTTTATTCAGTGTTTTATTCTTGTTTTGCAAAAAGAGAACCATCCTTTGCATTATGGCCAAGTTTAGGTCATTCTTGAAATAAAAACAAGCATAAAAAGTGCAACATATTTTGATGTTTTGTGGTGTAATTAAGGTAAATGTCCATGCACTTCATTTTGAAACAATGTGATTATGTATTATGAACTGTCCAGTGCAGCTGGGTGTACTAATAGGATGTTATACACCAAGCTGCCAGTTTATTATGTACATTTTTTGCAGAAATACTTTGTAGGCTTATAATTCCTGACCATATACACCTTCTGTAGAAGACTCAGGGCCATCAAATCCAGCACAACCAGACATGCCAACAGCTTTTTCTCCAAAGTTGTAGCTGTCAATAACCTACGGAAGCCCATCTCCCGCCACTTAAAGAAAAAATATATAGTTTATGAGTAGTTATGAGATGTTATGAGTAGTTATGAGATGCTAAGTTACAATTATGAGATAGTAAGTCATAATTATGAGGTACTAAGTCCTAATTATGAGATGCTAAGTTATAATTATGAGATAGTAAGTCAATTATGAGATAGTAAGTCATAATTATGAGATAATAAGTCATAATTATTACATAGTAAGTCATAATTATGAGGTAGTAAGTCATAATTATGAGATACTAAGTTATAATTATGAGATAGTAAGTCATAATTATGAGATAGTAAGTCAATTATGAGATAGTAAGTCATAATTATGAGGTAGTAAGTCATAATTATGAGATGCTAAGTCATGCACCTTACTGCATTACAGTAACTCTCATGTTACAGTGACATAATGCATATTTGCACAACTGTACAGATGTTACACTACTCAGACCTGCATGTATAGCTCCATATTGCACAGCCATCTCTTTAGCTTCTTTCTAGCTCTATTATTCTTATTCTTTATTTTGTTTATTGCGTTTTATTTTATTGTTCTTAGTTACCACTGACCATATAGGAGCACTGTCTAGTTGTTCTTCAATGTTCTTCAATGGTCAGGACCCACACAGGACCACCACAGAGCAGGTATTATGTGGGTGGTGGATCATTCCCAGTTTCAGTGACACTGATGTGGTGGTGGTGTGTTAGATAGTGAGTGTTTTGCTAGTATGAGTGGATCAGATGTAGCAGACATAGAGACAGATACAAGCATGCATGCAGACATACCTCACATGGACGTTAATAATTAGATGTGCCTAATAAACTGGAAAGCCAGTGTAATGTCCAATGGACAAAAGTAAGTTGGTCCTCCATAACTGGCATATCCTGCATTTCCCTCTAGCTCTTAACATTTCACATGAGCCTTGTTACATTTTTGTTCCTCTCCCATGCAGCCACTCCTTTCCCTCCCCATCCAGCTCTTACAGGGCTCTGGGTGTTTGCAGAACTTTCAGCTTTAAAACAATGATAATAATATAAGGTTTCCACCACCTGCAGCTGTATTAACAGCCTGCCCCCCCCTCCCCACCACCTCTTTTCTCCAGCGCTGCGGCACCATCTGGACCCTGTTAGGGTTGGGGTTGCCAGTCATGTCCTGTCCCTCCCCTTGAGCTCCTCACAGGCAACCGCAGGATGATGAACTCAGCAGAAAAGCCGAACGGTCCAGGCCCCTCAATTCGGGCCCACACTTCCATTCTTCTCTAATTACTCTGGGAGGGCTTCGCTAAAGGGCTCCAGCAATTAAAGCCGCCTCTTCTGTCTCCCCTCAGTCTCTCCTGCTGCAGTGAGTGGGTTCATAGGAACTGAGCTCAATGACAGCTTTATATCCTGCTTGCCGGTGTCTCATTGTATGCCTACAGGCTACGCTGTCCTTGCAGTGACACTGGGCAAGACAGCAGAGTGGAAATCGCCTTATGCAACAGTCAGGAAGTTTATATGTGGAGCTAAATGCTGCTCTTCATCCAGGGGAGAGTGACACAACGTCTGACTTCCAGGAACTGGACTGTAATATGTTTTCAGCTACCACAGCAGAGAAAGCTTATTGCTGTCTATCCTACTATCCTATCCATCTGTCTGCCCAGTATTTCCCCACCTACCTGCTTACCTGCCTGTCTGTCTGTCTATCAATCTCTGTCTCTGATGAGTTACATACCTGGTCGGAGGGAGGAGGGGTGGTCTTCATTGCTGGCTGGTTGTTCTGTCCTTCAAACTACATGTAAACATGTTTCAGTGCATCTGGGAGTGAGTTCTTACCATCACAGGCATGCCACATACAGTAAATGTCTCTGGTGTCTGGAAAATGTCAGTGGGTTCTCTGTACATAGTTGCACTTTCCCCCTCTCTGATGGTCCGGGACAGGTTGGCTCCTACTGTGCTAAGAGCTGCCTTATCGTCAGACTTCAAGGCACCATTCTGGGTTTTCAACAGTGCACAGTATCTGTATGCTGGAATTAACATGACAGAGATGTGGGCCGAGCAGCCAGTGTTGCAAAATCAACATGGTGGTAGAATTTAGGCAGCAGTGAGCTCA
Organism: Semaprochilodus insignis; assembly: GCA_034552555.1. Classification (NCBI taxonomy): domain Eukaryota; kingdom Metazoa; phylum Chordata; class Actinopteri; order Characiformes; family Prochilodontidae; genus Semaprochilodus; species Semaprochilodus insignis. The sequence continues at coordinate 35,219,339 of CM067481.1, read as the reverse complement.
GATTTGCAGGATTAAAGTCCCCAGCGACAATGAAAAATGCATGCAAGTTGCGTAGGTCTGTAGGTTACTGGTAGCCCCATAGAGATTGTTCAGTACTTCCCTCGCATTAGCAGCGGGTGCATGGTGGTAAACTCTGTGGGGAGATAGGAAGGTCGGGTTTTCACAATCATAAGCTCCTGCAGCGCCGAGCAGTGAGATATTACTACAGCATTTCTGCACCATTCATTCAATGTAAACACACAAACCACCACTGGGGGTCTTACCAAGCCGTGCTGCTTCCTTGTTCGCATAGTGTGCCTTTAACCCCGCTGTAGCTGGATGCCCATGTCTGGAATTCTGTTGTTAAGCCATGTTTCAGTAAAAATGCACAATGAAGCAGGATTCCCGGAATTCATGCTGGGATGTTGCTTGTAGTCTGAGGTGGCCTAGTCTATTGTTGAGAGAGTGGACTTTGGAGAAGATGGCTAGGGTTAGCTTTTAGCTTGAATCCATGAGTGTTTACCGTTTTTCTGCCTCCTGGTAGATTATTTTTGACATGTCCTCTCCCGAGCAGCAGCCAGAGGTAATTTCTCCAACAGTCCATCATTAATAGATAAATATTTATTTATCTATCTGCACTTACTGTCAAAAAATAGCTACACAAATAGCTGCACCCAGAAGGAAGCAACCAACAGGAATGAAACTTGGTGAGTAGGTTTGACATCATAAGACATGTGAATGATTTAAGTTTATCACAAGGACGGGCCTTATCGCTGTATCTGACTGACCCAACAGCCACGATTGTGGACATTCAACAAGCAGTGATGCGCTCCATGAGTCTGCATGCACACAGACCGTTATGATGACTGCCCTTAACACCACGTCGACATCGCCACGGACTGTAATAGTGAATGGCAGAGGGTCATCTTCAGTGAGCAGTCATGCTTTGGTCTTGGTGGAGACGACCAACAAATATGTGTGTGGAGGCACCGTGGTCAGCGCGTGTTCAGAAGGCCTGGCGTCACTCCACCTCCACCCCTACCGCATCGGCGTGAGAATATTAAGCTGCATGGGATGGATTATCACAGGACACCATTAGGAACCTCTATAACTCCATGCTGAGATGTCTGGCATGTTGCATTAGCAAACACAGCGGCCTGACGCCATACTGAGAGACACTACTTCTGTACGTGTAGCTCAATAAATATTGATCATATCAGATCATTTATTGATCCTGGTAACCTTTATATGCCTTCCCTATAGCACTGCAACCCCACACCTCCTTCTGGATTCAACCATTCTTTTGAAGGTGAATGTTTGTTTTACTGTCTATCTTTGTCTTCGTATTTGTTTATCTATTATGTGTATCTGCCCTTTCTTCTGTCTGTCCGTCCATTGTCTAGTGCTGTATTGTCTGTCTGTCTCTACAGATTCCTTTTGGCAAATTATTAATGTCTAATAATTTCGGGAAGGATCAAATCAAGGCCAGTCGGTACTGACAAAATGAATTAACAAACGAATGGCTTGAGAAATGTGCATCTTACTGAAGGCAATAAAACCTCAGCAGAAATGTATTTGTGGCTGTCTTTATTTAATAAATCAAAAGCATCCAGGGAGAAGAGTCTTCATTGTTCTGTTTGAATTAATACCCAGAAACTTCCCAGCAGCCTAATCCAATTTCTTCCCACACGTCTTTCCTGAAATAGTTTGATGCTGTGGTTTGCATTTGCTCCAATTAAAGTGGGGCCAGAAATGAGTAACAAACATTAGTCAATAGTCATTGCATTATGTGAATACTATGAATTCATTTCCGTAGAGTACGACCTCTTCACACTACAAAGAGCTTGGCGGAACATATTCAGGTCATGTAACCCAAAAGCAACAGCAAGAAAATTATAGACCCCTCTCAGACCACCTGGGTGGAAAACATGCCACAGTGGTCTTGCCCCAAACAATGGCAATAACCCCAAAGGCAGTGAGCATCCAGCAGTGAGTCCAAGAGTTCTGAGGAAATGCACTCTATCTTCTCAACAGGTCCACACTTGGCAGAGTCGCTTGTCTGAATAATAACAGGATTGAAATTTAATTTCACCAATATTATTAATATTAAACCTTTTTTAATAGAAAAAGACTCAACCATTATACTGCCTCTGATTAATGGGGTCTTTCCCTGCATCACAGTTTCAGAGTATCAACTTCATTCCTGTACCAGAAGCTATACAATAATTGGGTTTGTTTTCATTTCTTTGCCCATATGGCTGCAATGATATTAGTATTGTTCTACATTCTCCTCAGTCCTGATAAATGAACACCCTTTTTTAATTATTGTTACAGCTTGGAAAACCAACTAACCACCCTCAATTTAGACTGTAGAGTCTGAGTGATGTTCGGGTTTCGGCCTGACGTCCCAAATACCTCACTCACTGAGAACTTTCTTAGGTACAGCTACCTTCACTCACTGCCCGTTTCACCAACCCCGCTTACCATATAGGAGCACTTTGTAGTTCTACAGTTGCAGACTGTAGTCCATCTGTTTCTCTGTACACTTCATTACCCTGTTCTACAATGGTCAGGACGGGATGGTGGATCATTCTCAGCTCTGCAGTGACACTGATGTGGTGGTGGTGTGTTAGTATGTGTTGTGCTGGTGTGAGTGGATCAGACACATCAGAATCGTCCACCAACCAAAACTATCCAGTCAACAGTGTCTTGTGGGCAGCATCCTGTGACCACTGATGAAGGATGACCAACACTGCACTGTGCAGCAGCAGATGAGCTATCGCCTCTGACTGTACATCTACAAGGTGGGCCGGCAAAGTAGCAGTGTCTATTAGAGTGGACAGTGAGTGGACACAGTGTTTAAACACTCCAGCAGCACTGCTGTCTGGTCCACCTTGCAGCAACACAACATACACTAACATGGAATCACTATGTCAAAAGGAGATCAGAAGGTTTGTGCAAGCCAACTATGGAATAAGTGGACCAATCGGCATTCTGGGATGGGATAGTTATAGGCAAATTGACATTTTCCTCAACAAAACTGGACAGTCGAAAACTGGAAACATACAGCCTGGTCTGGGTAATATTGATTTCTGCTGAGACACACGGATGTAAGGGACAGAACTGGGTGGCAACAGCAAGAATCCATGCCTCCAACCTGCCTTGTGTTCGTTTCCAGGTGGGTGGAGGTGGTGTGGTGGTGTGGGGAATGTTTTCTTGCCACACTTTGGGCGGTTAATAGTAATCAATCATTGTTTGAATGAACATGTTCATCCCTTCATAGCCACATTACTTTCTTCTAATGGCTTCTTCCAGCATGATAACGCACCCTGTCACAAAAGTCGTCTCAAGCTGGTTCCATAAACATGACGATGAGTTCAGTGTTCTTCAGTGGCTTTCCCAGTCACCTGATCTAAACCTTTAGGACGTGGTAGAATGGGACATTCGCAGCATGACAGTGCACCTGAATAATCTGCAATCATGAGGTCAACATGGACATGGACAAGGTATGCTTCAAATGTCATCATGCAATGAAGAGTCGAGTTTGTTTTGAGAGCTAAGGAAGGCTCTGTTTAGTATTAGCACACTAATTTCTACTAAAGTAACAAGTGTAGCTGGGGCTGTATCTACCTCAATTCTACACAGAATGAAACCCTGATTGGATAATGGTTCTGTTGGTATTTAACCCTATTGTGTCCAAATAAAATGAAATAAGAGTGTTGCTAATACATGTGTACATACAACAAGCACAATTGATGATTATGATTATATGAAACAAAATGATCTAGAAATTACAGGCATGTATTTTGATAACATTCCTGGCTAAGTGCTTAGAGATTGTGCAGACCAGGCAACCACCTTTGTCCATGTTCGGTGTCTTGCCTCAATGACTAGCTTCTTGTGAGACTCATAACCATCATCTTATAATCCGGGCCATCAGGCCCCTGCAACTGATCCAGAACGCAGCAGCTCGACTCATCTTCAATCTTCCAAAGTTCACCCATGTGACTCCACTGCTGCTCTCCCTTCATTGGCTCCCTGTTGCTGCCCGCATCAGATTTAAAACTCTGACGCTCGCCTACAAAGCCAAGAATGGACCAGCCCCTCCCTACCTTATGGCAATGGTGAAGAGTCGATCTGTACCTCGAGCCCTTCGCGCTTCAAGTACAGCTAGACTCGAACCGCCATCCCTGAAGTCTCATGGAAGACAAGCGTCCAGACTCTTCTCTGTCCTGGCTCCCAGATGGTGGAATTAACTCCCACTGGGTGTTCGAACAGCAGAGTCTCTCGCAGTCTTCAGACGCAGACTGAAGACCCATCTCTTCGTAATGCACTTAAGTGAGTAAGCACTAGTAGAGGTGTAAGTTGTGTTGCACTTATAATGCACTTATAATGACCTTTTTCTTTTCTTTTCTATAGGTGTGAGCACTGGGCTGGGGTTGCCAGGTAGTGCTCTTTTTGCTCTATATGTGTGTATTGATCTATCTAGATATCAGCACTGGCCCCCTGTTCGGGCAGTGTCTGAGCTCATGGTGAGTTTTAGGCTCTGAACTTCCTGTACTAGCTGGAATATTATCCAATGGAACACTAAGCGCGGTTGTAAGTCGCTCTGGATAAGAGCGTCTGCTAAATGCCTTAAATGTAAATGTAAATGTAATCCTTTTCTAGAGGCTCGTAATGAGGCACCTCAAAAACCCATCTGCCTCCTTCATTGTACCCTGATGATGAGTGTATGCTACATCCTTCATTTCACAACTGTACATAGTCTCAGTACCATGTGCTGTATCTGTCCCACGTCTAGTGTTGTACATATCATTAGTCTATATGTGGCTGAAATGACAATAAATAGATATCACTAGGCCTTCTATAAAGACCTAGAAAGCTGGTAACATCACACGTTGCCTCGAGTAGCCATGCTGCAGAACACAACCTTTAAGCTCTGCGATCATTTTTCCACAATATTTTGAAATTGTTTATAGTATATTAACCTGAGATAGTTAGTTTGCTGCTTTCACCGATAGGGCTCCAGACTTTATGCACAATATTACTGGCCCCTGAGCACCAGCTAAAAAACAGCGCTGTGCCGAGCGAGACGTTTACGATGTCAGCACAGGCTGTCAGAATCTGGATTATGACCCTGTAGTTGGCTGGGTGTACGAGTGCGGGGTGCCAGAGGTGTGGCAGCACTCAGGAGAGGCCGTTTGCACAGCAGAACCTCCAAGAATAATCACGCAGACACCTGAAGCCATTCTCCAGAGCTGCCTATTTAAACAGCTGTGCGGTGCTGTTGGTATCTCAAGCACTGCAGCAGCGCTAATGAAAGAGTGTGTCATAATTTCTGCACCACAGTCGGGATGACTGAAAACAGAACTTGGTCAAGAATTGTTTCTGTAAGAGTTAATGACTTAAGCCTTGAACCCAAACATGCTATTTAAAGCAATGGCTCAGCTAAGAAGCTAATTTACACAGGCCTCCATCTCAGCCCAAAGGCATTCACTGTGCTAACACATGCTTGGTGTCTGAAATAGGGGCATGTCCACGGACGGGCTGGGGTGCGCATTGTCCACCCAGAAATAAGCCGGGCCCAACCAGATGTATCATCTGCCCATCCGGTGAGTCAGATTTTTATGGCCCAAAAAACGCACAGCCAGTTTAGAAAGTGAACAAATGAATGCAGTCTTTCACACCGAGTCCGAAACTGACGGACTGCTGCGCTGCTTTAATTGGAGCTGCTCCGTCTTCTGCTGTACAGATGCATCAAAATCAGGCTGACCAGTCTGTGTTGTCATGATGTGACCCCAAACAAACGTGCGTCAAGGTGGCGGGAGAATCATATTATAATCGTATCGATAACAGCTGAGAACAACAACACTTAATAGGACAACAGGAAAGACTGTAAATGACACTGAGTAACGTTACAGTGACGGTATATAACCGCAGCTCATTCGCTCCTTTATAATGAGAGGAGCAACTAGAAACAAACAGGAGTAGAGCCTTGAATTCTGAGATACAGGTATCACTCGTTCAGCTTCAGCTCCTGTGAGAGGCGGTGAACTCCCTGTGTTTCTGTATTGTTTATAGAATGGTATGTACCCGGCGTGTGTGCACCATTTAGTTGCAGCACTTCAAAGAAAGAAAAACTTTTTTCCAAGTGTTTAGACAGAAAATGCTCAGACTTGGTGTGAAGAGATCACATTAAAAATATAATCCCTTTTTTTCCTTCTGAAAAATCATATGCGATGTAAAGAAGCCTTTATTGCTATTTTGCGTGTTCATAATTTTCAGTAATTTCATCGCAAAAAATGCAAAATGCACTGTTTTCCTAGCAGCGTCGATTCCCCTAAACACACCTCTAGTATTCCTTACATATGTGTGTGTGCATATATATATATATATATCCTTCATTTCACAACTGTACATATTCACAGTACCATGTGCTGTGTCTGTCCTACACCTAGTGTGTATTGATCCTAAGTCTTTTGTATTTATTGTACTATATTGTCTTGTACTTGTGTTTTCGTTCCTGGGGGAACATGGTTTCGTTACACTGTGTACTTGTATATACCTGAAATGACAATAAAGCCTCTTTAACTTGAACTTATCATTTTATAGGCCTAGAAAGCTGGTAACATCACACGTTGCCTCAAGTAGCCATTGCTGCAGAACACAAACTTTAAGCTCAGCAGTCGGGATGACTGAAAACAGAACTTGCTCAAGAATTGTTTCTGTAAGAGTTAATGACTTAAGCCTTGAACCCAAACATGCTATTTAAAGCAATGGCTCAGCTAAGAAGCTAATTTACACAGCTCTCCCTCTCAGCCCAAAGGCATTCACTGTGCTAAGACATGCTTGGTCTCTGAAGCAGTGGCGTGCCTATGAGTGGGCTGGAAAGGGGGAGGCAGCAACAAGTAAGCCGGGCCCAACCAGAAGTATCATCTGCCCATCTTTAACTTAAACTTGTCATTTTATAGACCTAGAAAGCTGGTAACATCACACGCTGCCTCGAGTAGCCATGCTGCAGAACACAACCTTTAAGCTCTGAAATCATTTTTCCACAACATTTTAAAATAGTTTATAGTATGTTATAGTGTAACAATATTACAGCCCCGCCCCCTCCCAATGTCCATTTTAACAGCTCCACTTGTTCGTCAATGGTCAATGCTGTGTCTGATCCACTCACACCAGCACAACACACACTAACACACCACCACCACCACATCAGTGTCACTGCAGTGCTGAGAATGACCCACCACCTACATAATACCTGCTCTGTGGTGGTCCTGTGGGGTCCTGACCATTGAAGAACAGGGTAATAAGGTATACAGAGAAACAGATGGACTACAGCCTGGAACTGTAGAACTACGAAGTGCTTGTATATGGTAAGTGGAGCTGATAAAATGGACAATGGGTGTAGATAGAGATGTAGAGATGGGCTGTGTCTCAGTTGCGTACTATACACTAATACTGCACAGTGTATACTATGTACTAGTCTTAATAGTATGAGTTCAGCAGGCTAGTGTACAAAATAGCATACTGCATCGTTACTAACAGAAAGTGATGAAGCTCATACGACATACCATGCTGCACAAAATGCAAATATGCAAGAAATAAATACATTACATACTAAAATATGATTCTTTTTACAGGCTGTTTCAATAGATGTGTTGAACTCACTTTTACACCATTTCTGGTGGTCGTTGCATCGCTGTCTGCCATTTTTTTTCCCAGCAGTTTCCAGATGTTTCTCGTTGCATTGTGGGACAATATGGTCCATCATTACCATATTCAAGAATCTACTGGTTCTAAGTGTGCATTGTGGATTGTTGAGTATACTCAACATTGACATTGTACTATAACTGTACTATATAGTACATATCAACTGTACTATATAGTACATCTCAAACACTAGTTAGCATTAGTATTAATTGCACAATTGGGACGTGGCTGATCGGATGGCTGAAGTGGGTTCTGACACTGTATGACCATTAACTGTGTAGGCTTTCTCCAGCTTCTAAGAGGAGGCCTTGCATCAAGGGGTTGAATCTTTAACATGCTAACTCTTCGGCTAGTTTCTTAACCAGTATTAATTTCATGTTATGTGACAGAGTAGTTTCATATGCTAGGTCACCAACCCTCCTCCTGGAAATCTACTTTCCTCCAGTTGAGTTCCAACCTGCATCTAACATGCCGCCTCCCCCTGTCCTAATTCCAGCTCTTCTGATCCAGGCAATCAAGGTGATTAGCTGGAGCAGCTGTGGCAGATTGCAGTTGGAACTGGACTCCACAGGAAGGTAGATATCCAAGACCGGGGTCAGTGATCACTGTTCCAGAGCGATAGGACCCTAAATCATTTCTGTCAGTGGCTGTGGATTTGAAAGCCAGCGCAGCATGGAGTCAAAGCTCATTAAATGGCACTGCATACCGTATCAGGGCAGCAAGCAACACTTTGTTAGAAGTAAACGGCTTAATAAATTTTGTTGTTTAAACTTTTTTACCTCTTCTGTGAATCAAGAATATGGAACAGAGTGCATGAGTTTTCTCTCAATTGTGAGTAGGGATGTCAATCACCAACGATTTTCCTGAATCATTAATGTTTAGGCACTTGGCAGCACTGAGCAGGCTCTGTAGCTGAATATATATTGCTGTCCAAAAAGAAGAATGCATCTCCAAAACAGTAACTTTATGGCAGAAGGCAAAAACAGGGCTGTGTACTTTGAAATATGTGAAACCAAAGCTTGACCACCGCAAAATGCATTGATGAATAAGATACATGCAAAGATATCGTCACTGCCCGAAGTAAAACATGCATCTCCAAAATGGCAACTTTACAGGAGAGGGCAAAAACCTCATTTAAATATAATATATAATCACACAGTGTAAACAGCAGCTGCTGTGTTCAAATGATGTATAATTATCAAAATCAACAAAAATGGAGATACATGTTTTTCTTTGGACAGCGAAAATATTCTTAAACTTGGGTCCCATTTGCATTAAAGTGCAATTTTAACTATTACCTATATGGAATCTTATGAAACCAACTTGTTCTGATTCTTTAAGATAAACCCATGACCAAATATTTTGATTTTCAAGTCCTCTGCAAGACTACATTTTTTTGACAGTGCTTAGAATATACACTATATTGCCAAAAGTACTGGCTGCATCCGAAATGGCATACTTAAGCAGTACGTACTGAATTAGATCTAGTATGTACTGCTCAGCTGTTAAAGAAGTAAGTACTGTTAGCATACGAGTGCGCGGTATGCACATGTCCTCGGACGCACTACATCCGCCATCTTACCTGTGTCCTTTGACCCGGCTCTCCGCTGACGTCACGTAACGGCGGCAAACCCCATTCTTTAAAAGCCAAAACTCGGCAAAATCTTTACCGTCTGTTAACGACAGTAGCGTTAGCTGTGGTTAGTGAACACTTCCACATGGAGGCAGCGTCGAGCAGGAGGTCGGAGAACACGCATCCTGAGGAATTTATTCACTTGTAAACAGCGGGTTCCTGCTTTCCGACATTTTTTTCATCGCTTCGAACAGCTCTGTAGCTCCCGTGGAATCATGGGATAGGACAGTGTGCTGTGGTCGCATACTTCAAAATTTCTCCCGATGTAGTACGTCATCCGGGGACTTTTCGCGTAATGTTTTATGAACACTACGTGTTCGGACATACTAACTATTCTCGCGTACTGCTTTCGTGTACTGTATAGTATGGAAGCATGCCATTTCGGATGCAGCCATTCATTTACCCATCCACATAATTGAATTCAGGTGTTCCAATCACTTCCATGGCCACAGGTGTATAAAACCAAGCACCTAGGCATGCAGACTGCTCCTACAGACATTAGTGAAAGAACGGGTCGCTCTCAGGAGCTCAGTGAATTGAGGCGTGGTGCCGTGATAGGATGCTACCTGTGCAACAAGTCCAGTTGTGGAATTTCCTCACTACTAAATATTCCACAGTCAACTGTGAGTGGTGTTATAACAAAGTGGAGGAGATTGGGAAGGACAGCAACTCAGCCATGAAGTGGTAGACCACGTACAATGACAGCGCGGGGTCAGCGGATGCTGAGGTGCATAGTGGGCAGAGGTCGGCAACTTCCTGCAGAGTCAATCGCTACAGACCTCCAAACTCCATGTGGCCTTCAGATTAGTTCAAGAACAGTGTGTAGAGAGCTTCATGGAATGGGTTTCCATGGCCGAGCAGCTGCACCCAAGCCTTACATCACCAAACACAATGCAAAACATTGAATGCAGCGGTGTAAAGAACACCGCCACTGGACTCTAGAGCATCACGCTTTTCCATCTGGCAATCAATCTGATGGTTGAGTCTGGGTTTGACAGTTGCCAGGAGAACGGTAGTTGTCTGGCTGCATTGTGCCAAGAGTAAAGTTCGGTGGCGAGGGGGTTATGGTGTAAACATTTGCATGTATACACCCTGATGTCAAACCTACCCACCAAGTTTCATTCCTGTCGGTTGATTCCTCCTGGGTGCAACTATTGTTTTGGCGATGAGTGTACATACCAGTATCATACAGCATCATAAACCACATAAGCAAGTCTAATTTGTTTGAAGATTTAGGTTCAGAATTTGTACGATGCTAATTACTGGGGTATTAGCTTCCCCTGCTTGGCAGCTACATTAGCCTCATAGCTTCACTGCAAAACATAAAGAAGCAAACTTGGCAGCCCTAATATGTCTTGGCTCTATCTGGAAACAGGAGGAAAGTGTGTAAATGTAATTAGTAGCCGTCATTCTAATGTAGCCTGACAGCTGTGAGAGGCTTTTTCTGTTATTGATTTTTGTACTTAACCTTCCCTATGCCCATACATAAACACTGGACGTGTGAGGCTAGATAAAAATTATGGTGGAGAGAAAATGATCTTTGAGGACAACACGGATGACTCATTTTCCTGCATGGTGAAAAATGAAATGACAACATCTGCTGTCTATCAGTTGTGTGGTGATCCGACCAAACAAACTGCATGAGATCCCTGCTGGTGTGCGACCAGCGCTCTGCTCTGGTAGTGATTAATGAAACTGTGCTGTATTCTGTGTGTGTGTGTGTGTGTGTGTGTGTGTGTGTGTGTGTCCACTTGTGAAATAGAGAGAAACAGTCCGTAACTCTTGAACTTGTTATTGATCTCTGCATTATAAAGAAAGGTGAGAACTGTTGTAAGCAGGGATCCATGGGAACATCAGAATGATCATCAGAACATCATCGTCAGGTAATTTAGATGTAATTTAGATTTGACATCTGATCAAATATTTTTAAACAATATTTGATTTATACAATAATTATTTATTGTAATCTGGAAGACCACACTGTTTAGGTGATGGTGGATTACGGCCCTAAAATCTCTGCTTTTCATTTGATCTTAGCAGACACTTAGGGTACCATAGCAATGACTCAGCAACATCTTAGTAAACACCTGGTATACGATACCAATGACCCAGCAACACTTTAGCAACCACTCAGGATACCTTAGTAAAGGCCCACCAACATCTTAGCACTGACCTGGGATACCATAACAATGCTCCAGCACCATCTTAGCAACCACCTGGAATACATAGTAATTGCCTACCAACATCTTAGGAGACCATAGCAGTGACCTAGCAACATCGTAGCAATCACCTTAGAAACCATAGCAATGGCCCAGCACCACTTTAGCAACCACCTGGGATACCATAACAATGTCACACCACAATTTTAGCAACCACTTAGGATACCATAGCAATGGCCCAGCACCATTTTAGCAGCCGTTTATGATACAAAAATGTTTGCCCGGCAACATCTTAGCAATCACTTAGGTTACCATAGCAATAGCCCAGAAACATCTTAGTAACCACCTGGGATACAATAGCAATGGCATAGCAAAGCTTAGCAACCACTTAGGATACCATAGTAATGCCCAAGAGATATTTTAGCTACTACCTGGGATACCGTAACAATAGCCCAGCAACATTTTAGCGACCACTTAGGATACCATAGCACTTGCCGAGCAAGATCTTATCAACCACTAATGATACCATAGCGACGGCCCAGCAACACTTTAGCAACCACTTAGGATACCTCAGTAAAGGCTCACCAACATCTTAGCATTGACCTGGGATACCAAAACAATGCTCCAGCACCATCTTAGCAACCATCTGGAATACATAGTAATGGTCTACCAACATCTTAGGAGACCATAGCAGTGACCTAGCAACATCGTAGCAATCACCTTAGAAACCATAGCAATGGCCCAGCACCATGTTAGCAACCACTTGGGATACAATAACAATGGCACAACACAATCTTAGCAACCACTTAGGATACCATAGCAATGGCCCAGCACCATTTTAACAGTTGTTTAGGATACCAAAGCGTTTGCCCAGCAACATCTTAGCAACCACTTAGGTTATCGTAGCAATAGCCCAGAAACATCATAGTAACCACCTGGGATACAATAGCAATGGCATAGCAAAAACTTAGCAACCACTTAGGATACCATAGTAATGTCCACGAAACATTTTAGCTACCACCTGGGATACCGTAACAATAGCCCAGCAACATTTTAGCGACCACTTAGGATACCATAGCAAAGGGCCAGCACCATCTTAGCAACCACCTGGGATACCATAGCACTGACTGAGCAAGATCTTATCAATCACTAATGATACCATAGCAACGGCCCAGCAATACCTTAGCAACCACTTATGATACCATAGACAAGTCTGGGTTTTGCGAATGCCAGGAGAACGTTACCTGCCTGACTGCATTGTGCCGACTGTACAGTTTGGTGAAACACTATGGGGCTGTTTTTCAGGGGTTGGCCTAAAGCCCCTTATGCTAACCATATACTAGAAGACTTTGAAAAGACTCTGAAAAGACATTTAATAGACTAAAGTCTGACACCCTCTCACATCTAAAGACAAGTCACAGACTTTTAGTCAAAGACTAGTCACAGGCTATGATTTTGCCAAGACTGGGAATCTTGCAGAGTCACTATTTACAAGACTGCAACTAGATTTTGAGATGATTTTCCATCATGTTCGCTGGTAGGCTAAATGTAAACACTGTAGCCCCGTGCGGCAGTGTTTTAGCTAGCTAGCTAGTTAGCTTTAGCATAACATAACTACCCTGCGTTACAAGATAGGATAACGTGAAAATAGCTTTAAAACGTGCGTGATTTAGAATCGGACTGTTTACTGCGCATTAATGAACTGTTGGATGTGTTTACGTTTGTGACGTCTCGGGCCCATGACTCGGGCTCGCGTTAGCCCCGGGGATTTCTCCTTTTCCACTCTGTCGTGGTAGAAATGGGAAGATACGTCAAAGAGGCACTCTTGTTCACTCCACAGCTCCACCAGCTTCTCCTCCTTTTGAACAGTCCAGGAGAACCGCGGTTTCCGAGCCCTCGCCAGACTCCCCTCCATGTCGAATCTCCGCCAGACATTCCTGTACTTGGCTCGCGGCTTCCCGTTTGGAGCTGAAAAGAGCTCTCCTATTGGTTGTTGACAATGTTCACTTCACTATTTGCGTGAGCCAAGACCTACGACTTACGATAATATTAAACACGGTTGATTTTATCGGAACGCCAGGACAAGAAACAGACTGACTTAAAACTGCAATCCTGACCACCTTACACTGAATGATTGAGATGACGCGAGCACAACACAACTCTAGCAAGACTCATGATTTTGTTCCGATCTTGGAAATTTGCCTGTGACAGTAAAATCGCTTGAAAATCGTTTGGTGTAAGGTCAGCATTAGTTGCAGTGGAGGTAAATCTTAATGCTTCAGCATTCCAAGACAGTTTGGACAAATGTATGCTTCCAACTTGTGGGAACAGTTTGGGGATGACTCTATTCTGTTCCAGCATGACTGTGCCTCAGTGCACAAAGCAAGGTCCATAAAGGCTGTTTGGGTGAGTTTGGCGTGGAAGAACTTGACTGGCCTGCACAGAGTCCTGACCTCAACCCCATCAAACACCTTCTTGTAGAAATCCTTCCCAGAAGAGTGGAAGCTGTTACAGCTGCACAGGGGGAACCAGTTCCATATGAATCCCTATGGATTGAGAATGGGATATCATGAAAAGCTCCTGTAGGTGTCCTGCGTAGGTGTCCTGATACTTTCATAGAGATGATATGATTGGGATGGGTGGGAGTAAAATGCTGCTAGGGTCTCTCAAATGTTCGAAACAGCCCTAATCAGAAACACTTGACGAATATAATATAGACCAATAATTCATGTTTCATTTTTTTTTCGTTTTGAGAATGCCAGAGGAAGCAGCCCACACTGACAATCCAACCCACACTGACAGTTCCCAGCTGTTTACTGTAACACATTAGTCCATCTGTTCACGTTATTGTGTGGTCCAACTTCCCACTAAAGACTGAGGCTCCTCTGAAGACCATGTCAGCACCTCTGATGATCTACATATGATTGTCCGTATCTACATAAACCATCTCTTCCACTCAGAGTGTGATATTAAGCACTCATAAAGCAGCCACTGTATCTTTAAAGATGGAACTAATGCTCAGCTGCCAGTTTGGCCTTTAGCTGGAATCCCTGGCTAGCACCAAATTCTTCGTCCATTTTCCGCATCCATTCCTGTGGCTGTGCCTGAAAACAGGATGCTAAATGTTTGTGTATTTTCGACTTGACAGTACAAAAATACATGCATGAAATGCGTTCCACCTGGAAGTGGGGAAAAAAGAAAAAGAACTGGCTTCAGTGCCTAGCTTCACATCTGGCGCAGTTTATTCTGGCACGTACTGTGTTTTCATCAGAGGGAAAATATGACGCCCTCTAGCTCTTCAGTTTTCTTGTTTCTGATCTAAGCAGTGAGAAATCACCTGCAGTATGGAGTTTCCCAAACAGCAGGAGATGGAAGATGTCAGTTACACTCCTAAAACAAAAGGTGCTAAAATGGGTTCTTTAAGGAATTCATTGTTTGTAAGGGCTTCAGGACACTTCCGGATGGACAACTCGAGCCCATCTTTTATTAATCTTCAGACCTGTATATTTTAACTTTCTGAGGCTCATTCTGATGAAAACATACCCCACTACAATCACTACACCCACATTTATACTCAGAGTTGGCCGCATTTTGCTCCTGAGTGTTACCGGCCGCCATTATGTCCTGTGCCATGTGCTTCTGTTTTGGTTTATAGCTCCTCCTGCCTCCACCCTCTTATCATGCCCCTCACCTGTCCTTAGGTGGTAGCTCCTCCCCTTCCCAAATGTTCCTGGTTAGCTCTCATGTATTTAGACTCCCAGTTGTTCCCTTTGTGTTTGCTTGGTGTTTTGTCTCGCTGTCGGTTGTTCTGTTACTCTGGTACTTGTTCTTAGTGGTGTTTTGTTTCCCAGTCAGTTTTTGCTGTTACTGTTGTATGTTTTTATGTTCTTGTTCTTTTGTGGATTGCTTTTGTTTCTGGTTTGTTTTGGTTCTTAATAAATCAGTCAAACTATATATATATATATATATAATGCTGTGCTAATGTTTGCTGTGCTAATGTTTAAATGCTCAGATTGTATCTATTTGTTGTTTTATCCTTTGAAGCAATGCTTTTTAAGCATTGTGCCAACAACACCTATAACAACTGCCAAACGACCCTGTGTTGGTGCTGGTGGGAACAAGTAGACTACATGGATTTAGTCACAAATGCACCAAATCCAGGAAATATGTTCTGACATTGCTGGTTGGACCATGCACGGTATGCCTAGGACACATGGCAGAGAGTAAAAACTAGCCGACCAACCCCGCTGTTGACAGTGGCTCCAGAGGCAATAAACACAAGCGCAGTCAGTATGCATCATTTGAAGATCTCCAGAAGAGATCTCTAAAGACAACCAAACAATCCATAAAAGAAAACCACTGTTTCATTTGGCCTGCGGCTTTCTGTTATGAAATGCATTATTAGGCTAAAAAACAATATCTCAATTACTGAAACTGCCTGTGCTCGAAATATCAAGCCCTGCTTTGATGTTCGGGCTTTATTACTTTCCATCCCAACAAAGTTCCATGCATCAGATTAGCCTGGCAGAAAGTATGTCATGGGAAGTCCACATATAGAACCTTTCAACGTTACGTAACTGTTGTTGTGTTCGTTTGAACCTGTGACTGACGTTGGCCTGTCCCTCAAGTTGTGATATTATGCTTGGCTAGAGGAAGCTTCCATAGAGCGTCATTAACCGGCTCCAAGGGTGGGGGGTGCTGCTGTGAGCCAAGGCCATGACATGGTCCTCTGTGGCCAGGACCCTGAGGCCTGTCTGCCAGCTGGAGGCCGTTGTTTTTTTCTTCTAGAGAGGGTGAGAAAGTGAGCACCAGCCATGAGCTCATAAACGGCCCAAACAATCCACAAGCTGTTTTCCAAGCCAACAGCACTCAGCACTCATATTACTACACTCAGACAGCCTCCTTGCAGTCACTACAAGTGAAGGCAAATATTTGAATCCATCACTGTTTTAAAGGTGTTTTATCCATCAGTGCGTTATCATCCACTGCACTTTGGAAAGCAAGAACTGACCCAAATAAGAATCAAATGGACATAGTTAATTTTGCACCTTATTTCTCTGCTGTAAGCTATATGGCTTTCTTAGCTGTTTAGCTGCTATGCTCACTACCTGCACAGTACACTATTATACTGTATATACACTCATCATCAAAAGAATAGCTCCACAAATGGCTGCACCCAGAAGGAATCAACCGACGGGAATTAAACTTGGTGGGTAGGTTTGACATTGTGAGACATGCTAATGATTCAAGTTTCACACTTGACCGTGTATGTGACTTAAGCAAAGACAGGCTTTATTGCTATACCTGACTGACCCAACAGCCATGATGGGAGACCTTCAATGGGCAGTGATGCCCTCCATGAGTCATCAAGTTAGTGCCATCATCATTGGCAGACAGCAGGCATGGCGCAGGGCTACATGCACGCAAAGTGTTACAACGGCTGTTCTTAACAATGTCGCCAGAGACTGCTGTGGTGTCATGCCAGACTGTCATGGAGTGACTCAGAATGGCAGCAGGTCATCTTCAGTGGCGAGTCCCGCTTTGGTCTTGGTGGAGACGACCAACGAATCCGTGTGAAGAGGCACCGTGGTCAGCGCCAAGATGAATAGTTTGTTGTCACGTGTCACACGTCCAGAAGGCCTGGTGTCACTCCACCTCCACCCCTACCGCACCATCTGCAGGAACTGTGTGAGGATATTCAAGTTGCATGGGATGGATTATCACAGGACACCATTAGGAACCTCTACAGCTCCATGCCGAGACGTCTGGCATGTTGCTTTAGCAATCATGGCGGTCCGACGCCATACTGAGAGACACTACTTCTGTATGTGTAGCTCAATAAATATTGCCCATCCATGTGCTATGACATCACAACCACAACTAACCAGGCTTGTGGACTGTGTTAAGTGTTGAAGCCTCACTTGCAATAAATGTTCTGTAAAAATCGTTCAGCCCTAGTTGTTATGGTATACTGGAGTTGACATTAAGCATTAAGTAATGACATAATGAGTTATTTTGCCTTGTACAAAGAAACATATGCAGAATGAAGCAAAGCTTACTAGTATGAAGAAAACTCGCTCTGTGGAGGGTAGAATAAATGTTAATTTCCGGTACCACTGCTGGGTCTGATCCATTTGTAGCAGTGCAACACACTACCACACTACCATCCACATAATACTTGCTCTGTGGTGGTCCTGTGGGGGTCCTGACCATTGAAGAACAGGGTAATACAGTATACAGAGAAACAGATGGACTACAGTCTGTAACTGTAGAACTACATAGTGCTGCTATATGGTCAGTGGAGCTGATAAAATGGATAATGAGTGTAGATACAAGGAGGGGGTTATAATTATTATGGCTGATTTACACGAACATTTAAAAAACGACTTAAAACATAAACAGATATGATAAAATGTCCATTAACTTGAAAGAAAGGGCCCACATAACAGTAGCAAAAGTCTACTGAGAGGTGTATCAGTCAGTATTTAGCACTGGCTGCATGCAGGCGTGTGATAATTCTTCTCTAAAGACCCCATATGTAATGAGGCATCATACTGTCCTCCTTATGGAATGAAGCTGATGTACGGTTCCATGTGTTAATGATTTAAAAGGCTATGGGGATCAAATGGCTCTGAGGATTTGCTCACCATGTGCGCTACCAGCACATAAAACGTCCAGGCCCTTTCACGCAACGTTTGGCAGGCCATGCCTGGACATCAGACACGCTTTCTCAGATTTCAAATGCGTGAGTCCTTTCATCATTATGAAAGCATTATGAAATCCACTGTACCATGAGCCTGAAGCCGCGTATACTTTCCTTTACATTAAGAACAGAAAGACCGGAAGGACTTTGTGAAGCTGTTTCAGATCCCGAACACTTTTACTTCATCACCAGAAGAGCATTTCAGCTGAGAGAGTTCAGCTGAACAGATTTTTAGGATACTACTGAGATTTGTCACTGTTCTGAGTACTGAGTGGAGCTCTGTGGGCCTACTGAAGATTCACACACTCTTAACCTTTTGTTGGACCACCTTTACCTTTGATCACAGCACCCATTCACTGTGTTGCATTGTTTGAACTAGCTTATGCAACGTCACAAAATTTATTTCCATCTGGAGTTGTGTAAATTTTTGGCCTAGACCTTGTATTGATGACAGGAGGGTCTAAACACTCCATAAAGTCTTCCTCAGCACGTCCCAAAGACTTCCAGTGGAGTTAAGGTCAAAACTCTGTGGTGGCCAGTTCATGAGTCCTCGTGCTCTTTGCATGGTTGTGCTGGAATATGTCCATGCCATCAGGGAGGAACATTTCATTGAAAAATCCATTGCTGGGATAACCTGGTCATTCAGGAGCTTTATTCAGCCATGCAGACTTTTTTGACTATTTTATCATCACATAACGTCGCTGAGCCACAAACAAACCAGCTGAAGCAAGCTCAGATCATAACACTGCCTTCAGAGCCTTGTACAGTGGGCACTATGCATGGTGGGTGCATCACTTCATGCGTTTCCCTTCTTATCTTGATGCTCCCATTGCACTGAAATAGGGTCAGTTTGGACTCCTTAGACCACATGACCATTTTCCACTGCTCCAGAGTCCAATCTTTATGCTCCAAAACAATAATAGAAGCCTTTTTGTCCCATTAGCCTCACCACCAAGTGAATCCCAATCGTGTGAGTTCTGGTTGTGTGGAAATGCTGGTACTTTCACTATTAAACATGGCCGTGAGTTCTATTTGCCATTCACCAATCATGCACCAAAGGAAGTGATCTCCAGTCACGGTCATTCAAGATTTTTGTTCCAAGGTTCATTTTGTGAAGTTGGTGGTCCTCCACTATCTTTCCAGGTGTTAATAATGTGCTGGACAGTTCTGAACCCAATTCCAGTCTTTTCAGCTTCTCCTCTCCTTCTTGGTGCAGGACAATATCTTAACAAAGACTTCCAATAGAGTTAAGGTCAGGGCTCTGTGGTGGCCAGTTCATGAGTCCTCATGCTCCTTGCATGGTCGTCCAGGAATACGTCCGTGCCAGAAGAATTCCATTGATGGGGTAACCTGGTCATTCAGTACCTTTATTCAGTCATTCAGACTTTTCTGAACATTTTATTATTACATAACGTTGCTGAGCCTCGACCTGACTAACTGCAGCAAGCTCAGATCATAACACTGCCTTCAGAAGCTTGTACAGTGGATACTGTACATGGTAGATGCATTGTTTCATGCAATTCCAATCGTTATACTCTGTAGCAAAGTGAAGCCTTTTGTCCATTTAGCCTCACTACTAGATGATTCCCCCTCGTGTGAGTTCTGGTTGTGTGGAAATGCTGGTACTTTCACTTTTAACATGGCTGTGAGTTCTATTGTCCATTTACCGTTCACCAAGCATTTAAGTGATCTCTAAGGTTCAAGATTTTTGTTCTGAGAAAGTTTGTTTCTTGAAGTTCTCCACTATCCTTCCTGGTGTTAATTAATGTGCTGGACAGTATTTTCAGTTCCTCCTCAGTGGTTTTCTTTACTTGATGCAGGACAACGTGAAGCTAATGCACCTAAACTGATTAGCAGAATAGGAGAATGTAACTACTAATATAATGATATGATAAATGATGAATTAGTGTCAGAAAACAAGCTTGGCATATTTTACTGGTGATTTATAACAAGGCTTTTAAAAGGATGGAAAGGTATAAACACACTGCAAACCCAACATAGCGACTCCTCTGTAAATGTGTTTCCTCCACTCACAAATGTGTTTGACATAGATACCCAAGCCAGGCCTGTTACGACTAGTGTTGGGGAATCGAATCCAAAAGGGTAGATTCTTTGACTCTAGCAACATCTGGGAGTCAGAGTCGACTCTTGGTCAATGACCGTAAGAGTCAAAATGATGGGAATCGACTCTTCATCAACTCCTGAGGTTTTTTAAATTGTAATCTGCTGGACGAACTTTTTGACGGAGGAGACCATAAAGCAGGACAGAGCCTGAGTTTGAGTAGTCAGCGTGTAAATACCAGCTTTGAACAACACCAGTTCTGCTCACCAGTCACTGTGGCACAAACTCTACTCACACAAGCGGTGTCTATACATCCAGAGGAGCAAATCCTCATTATCTTCATGATTTAAGACAAACATGACTAAAATCAAACAATGCTGTGGAAAAGAGGACAAGCTTCTTGGATATTGAAATTGGAATTGTTCCACCTTAAAGAGTGTTGCAGTTACATTCTGGCTTTAGCGCACACTATAACTGCTATATCACTTAAGGTGGACTGGAAAAGTAAAAAAAGATGCCGGGGAATATGACACCACTTCAGCCTCTTCATTATCATCGGCTCTGAGGCTGTCTGGGTTAAAATGAAGTGGAGTCAAGGAGATTCCG
Organism: Semaprochilodus insignis; assembly: GCA_034552555.1. Taxonomy (NCBI): domain Eukaryota; kingdom Metazoa; phylum Chordata; class Actinopteri; order Characiformes; family Prochilodontidae; genus Semaprochilodus; species Semaprochilodus insignis. Next base: position 35,198,481 of record CM067481.1, on the reverse strand, counting down.
TTGATTCCAGCAGCAGGGGTCGAGATTCTGAGTCGATTCCAGGAAACCAGGAGTCATGCATAACTAGTTACGACCCTGAAAAGTATGATGTAGTCTAAAAAATGTGCTCCTATTGAACAGAACACTATAAAGACCATTACTTAAGTGTGCAAGTGAGTGAGCATTGGAGGATTGAAATCACTAGGCCTGATTGCACTTGCACTTTAACTAGGCCGCTATACCTGAACTTACTGTACATCTATACTGTAAGCTGTTTAAGCTGTTCACCTGAACACTGAGCTGTTATTCTCACCACCAGCACTGTACACTGTCGCATATACATCTACTGTTTACAACCACATACTTAACCAAACTGCACACCTGGCTACGTCAACATACTGTACTTTCCTATATGTGCACTTAACACTAAGCTGTATTTCACTCTACCACATATGCTAACTGCTGTTAGCACCCCAGTTCTAGTATTCCAACATTCTGACGTACAGTTACTGCTCTTGCTCAGTTTGGATATGTCTTACTGTTTACTCACATATTGTATGTGTTGTATGTGTGTTGTATGTGTATCTCTGTCTTTTTGATTTTGCACTATTACTTAATATTTCTTAATATTTCTATATCTATGTTTTTAATCACTTGTCGGATATCAATGTTTATATATAAATGTGTATGTGTATAAGTGTGTATAAGTTCAACGCTTCTATGTATTGTTAGTGTGTTTTGCCATTTGCTACCCAAAACCATTTGTTACCCTCTGGGAAGAGTTGCATTCCTGGAACAGAACTTGCATGTTACGCATTTAGGACAGGATCTGAGTCCTGGGAAAGGGTTGTCATCAAGGGTATATAGCTGTAGGTTAAAGGTCAAATACCTTTAGGCCATTATTGGATAGGAGAAGTTGACCATCTGGTGAAACACCACCAACAAACCTAGTTCTAAGACTACACCCCTTGCGTATGATCTTTGAGGGGCGTAAAACGGGCTATAAAACTGGGTGTCCAGATACTGTTTTCGGACAAGAGCTGAGACTCAACTGTGTTCAACTCAAATCCTCGGCTTCTCTCTCCCTTCAGTGCAAGAAAGAAGAATCAACTTCACACTGCACTGGAGAAGTAGCCTGGCAGTGCTTTGTTATACTGTACAACCCTGTATTGGCATAACGACAATAAAATTGAACTGAATTGAATCACATTGCTTGCGTATCTGTAATGGCTCATAGATACTGACTGCTTTCCTGTATGATACAAGAGGAAACCATGAAGACCCATAAGACGAAACCTTGCTTGTTCTTCCTGGAAATGGGTTGCAGTTAAATAAGCATCTAGTGATGAATGGTGGCCATTTAGAAGTGTGTTGTGTCATTTTTCAGCTCAAATATGACACCACAATGCAGGTTTGGGTCCAGTAGATCTAATGAAGACTGAGCGATGAGTGCAATACGCTACATTTCAGGTTTCATCGTTATCCAGAAATGTGTTTTAGATCAGAGTAATGATTTGGCTAGCCGCAAAATGATGGGTGATTTCACTTCCAATACAGCTCAACACACCAAGAGTTTCTGAGTCCAGTATCACTGAGTATTTTAATATGCACAGAGGTCACCCATGTGTCAGTGCTCAGTCCACTGATTTTTTTTTTCTCTGTGTTTGTGTTTTTTTCCCCATGGTGCTGAAAATGGTTTCCTGGAATTGTGTTTGTTTCTTTCAACGTGGTGTAACTTTTCTTGTTCAGCGTAACAGCGTTTGCATAACAAAACATTTACATATCTGTGCAAGACAATGAAAGAACCACATTGGAGTTTTTCCAAATACTTAATGCTCTAAAAATGATGAACAATTTAGCACACTGTTCAGTCGGGCTTACGAACATAACGACATGTATATTAACAGTATCACACCAATGTTGTATTTGACAAATAAGTAACATTCGACAGGGTAGGTACATGTTAGCTTTGCTGCATTCGCAGCATACAAAGTCAGCAACAGATCTGCTCACCTGTGCTCCTCTTGTCATGGTTCTATGCCGTACACTTTAGTCCAGAATAGCTCTATTGCTGGCAATATACAGGAGCAATAACAATGCTTTTCAGAGTACCTGCTCTGGATAGGCTGTGGAGCATACATAAAACAGATCTAGTTCTAAAATAATTGGCTTTATCAAAAAAAAAAAAAAAAAACAAATTAAGAAGGATAGAAACATTAAAGTGCCTTCAAATTGGTTGTAATGATATGTGAGGTGATTCTTTATGGAAAACAAATAACGAATTGGCTGTTATACCGATATCAAAACACAAGGAACCTACCGTCTGGTGTCATTCCCAAGACACCTAATCATCCAACAGATTAAAGCCACACTATGTAAGATTTAGTGTTTTGCTACAGTGTTGCTAGGTGGTTGCTAGGGAACAGATGAGTGCGGTGAGTGTCAGACCAACACTGAATTTGTGCTTGGGGGTCTGCCCTAAGAAAGTGTGTGTGAAACGGTGTCGAGCAGAAATACAGTAGATGGGTGTGTAATTTTCCACCCTTTTCATTCTTAATGGAATAATCCGATTTTTTCCGAAAACCGTAAGTTGGACCAAAAAAAGCTGTATACAAGCACAGCATTCCCAGTCTGACCAAACCATTTGGAGTTGGAACTCTTGTTTCAATCTTGTTTCAGTCTTTTAACATTAGAACTTTAACATGAATTATTATGTCATCTCATTTTGCAGGACATTACTGAGGGGTGGGCTTTGACTCACAGTAGCGAATTTGCTGCCCCCAAAAGGTAAATTCAGTTGTTTCCAAGGATGGGACTGATGAGTACAAATGAACATCTGCTGGACCTTCTTTTAGAGCCTGTACGTTTGTATGATGATGCTGTTGCTTCATCTGCCTTGACTGGGTGCCCGTTGCTTGCTTGCATTTCTGACCAGTTTACCTGTCATGGAGCTTCCATGGAGCCATGGAGCTTAAAGAATCAGAATCAGAATCTGATTCTGATTCTTCATGCTGTCCTATGCTATGTGGAGGCTTCACCTGCTTGCCATGCCACTGACCCATCCGATGATCCTGCTTTTCTAGCTTTACAAACCCAGACATTTCTTTACTCTGCCTCACAAAACACGCTTCTCATATTCTTCACCGTGGGCTTCTGGCAACAGTTACTGATGTTCAGGAATTTCATTTAGACTTTCTGGTCTGCATATATTGCTTTTGTGCCTGTCTTGTTATCCGGTGAGAGCGATGGGTACCCCTTTTGAGTCTTGGTTCCTCTCAAGGTTCTTCTTATGGGAGCTTCTCCTTGCCACTGTTGCCCTTGGCCCGCTCACTGGGGGCTTGGACCCAGATTCTCTGTAAAGCTGCATAGGGACAACATATGTTCTAAAAAAGGGGGTACATAAATAAACCATGACTTGACCTGACTTGATCTGTACGTCTGATGTCAATACTTGCAGTTGTATGACGTGGTCCAAAAGAATATCCAATCGCCATATCCAACCCAACACACTCCTGACATATTATTCCGTATTTATAGGACGACCCACAGCAGTGCATGCACACCAGATTTTAACCTGTTTGTGTTTCTCCTTACTCAGCAATGCTACTATTTTCAGTTTTAACAAAACAATCTTACATAGCGCAGCTTTAAGCGAACATTAAGACAATGTGCCACAACAGTTTCCGCACAGTCAACCACCATTGTTGCGAAGTCACTCTCATTACTACAAAGTGCAAGATGTTGGGTATATGTGCGCAATTTAAAGCCTGAGGAATATACTATGAAGATAAAGTGGGATATCTGTCTACCATGAGGGTACGTGTTTCATGCATAGCATTTTGAAACGAAGATCCTTGATTGACAATGGTTGATCTTAAGGCACGTGGTTCCTTCTGCTATTCACATTCAGTGACATTGTTCTGTTTCCAACAGGGCAGTTCATGAGAACGTCAGCTGCGTGAAGCTTGTATGATTTCAAGAACAGAGAGGTATAAAAGTTTTCTCATGCCCAAGTGTAGTTCCCTGGAGGTCCAGGAGGTCCACGTGGGCCAGGTGGACCAACAGGACCAGGTTTTCCTCTAGGTCCAGGGATTCCATGTATCCCAGGAAGCCCTGGTTGTCCTTGAATTCCTGTTGGTCCTTTTGGTCCTGGTAATCCGTCTTTCCCTGCAACTCCCATGTCACCCTTCTGCCCTTTGTCACCACGAGGTCCTGGTTGTCCTAAAGATCCTTTGGCTCCTTTTAGTCCTGTGTTTCCGCGGGCTCCAGAAGGTCCAGGTTCCCCTTGAGCTCCTTTGGGACCCAATAAACCCTTTGGCCCGACGGGTCCAGGAATACCTGGGCGACCCTTGTCTCCTTTCATTCCTGTAAGCCCAGCAGGCCCTAATGGTCCTGTATCCCCTTTGTTCCCCTTTGGACCTGGTGGACCAGGGGCACCTGAAAAGAGTACATATTGCAGATAAGGTTTAGATCACCAAACTATATGATGTAGACCAGGGATTTACAACTCCAGTCTTCAGGACCAACTGCATACATGTATTCCATGCCCTAGATCCACCCGTGATCCAACTCTTTGACTAATTGTCAAGCTGTTCATGAGTAGGATAAGGTGAAGTGAGGTACTGGTACCTCAAGACTGGAGTTAAGAATCCCAGATGGAGACTGTGCCAGACGTTTGTCCCTCGGGTACCACTGAGAGCAACAAGAGGTGGCGAGAAGGTGGTTGCCCAAAACTTATGTCCTGACGAGAGCTGCCAAAGATGGCGGGAGGAGGCTGCCAGCCATGGGAAATTGCGGGAGAAGATTGAGTGCCACAAGAGAAACCAGGAGACCAGGAGTCCTCATGTCACTTGTGGCTCTTTTTGTCTTCTGTGACTGTTCAATCTCCTCCTGCCATTTCTCATGGCTGATGGCCTCCTTCTCAGCCCTCTCTGATGCCTACCATCAGCACTTTAGGTTCAGGCACTGCCTGTCACAGCTCACACTGGTGCCTGAGGAACAGGTGCCTGGCACACAGACCACTTAAAACTGCTTACCTTTCAATATGGTGAAATTCTGGATCTGCTGTGAGTGCTTAGTGTCCACCAGCTTCATTTCTTCCATTACCATAGAGAGGTTCCTCACGTCAACATCAAGACGCACACTCAACAACATGTACTGCGTTCTCAGGGAATCAGCGAGGCTCAGCAGAAGTAAAACAGTGTTGTTCAAATTCTGCAAGTCCTCCGTGTGGCTGCCCAGCTTGGACTGGCAAGAGGAGCTCTCCATGTTGATGTATTTGTACATGCTCTGAACATGGGTGACTGTTGCATTAATGCTGGAGGCGATGGTTTCAATCTCCATTTCAATGGAGTTCATCCTTGCTTCCAGTGTCACAAACCTTTCCCCTGTCCGGTTTTCATAGTACTTGGCGTGGTACTGGTGGTCATGCATGTTCTCCTCATGTTCATCAATGAAGGCAGACACGTTGTCCAGCTGCATCTGCAAGTTAATGACCTGCAAGGTGAGGTCATGCACCATATCTGAGCTCATGCTGAGTCGCTGATAAGTGGCTGAGATGCCGTTCTGGATGGTCCGCATTGTCTGCGTAGTGGAACTGGAGCTGGACTTGAGTATGCTGAGTGCTCGACTGTAGTTCTGCCAGTCCACCGTCATCTTCTGCAGCACCAATGTCTCTTCTTCTGCCTTTCTCTGGAGAGCATCTATCCACAAAGCACTAAGTGCCACGGTAGTGTTGACTTGCTGCATCGTAGCCTTTAAATCATACTGATCTTGAACCAGAGTCTTCATGCCCAAATCAGTCTCATTGATGACGGCCTGCCAGCCGTTTACCTGATCAAGGTACTGCTCAAGAGACTGGTTTATTCGTTTCATGTTGACCCCGTAGGCCTGAACGTCTCTCACCATCCTGTTATTAGACTGTGTGAGAGTCTTCTGAGATTGTGAGGTCTGGTCCAGCATCTGAACATGACCCTGAACCGTCTTTTGGATGTCTTCAAATTCCTTCTTGAGTCTGGCGATTTCTTCACGGAAGTGGGCCACATTGTAGCACTCTGTGCAGTTGTTCCCGTTGCTGAGATCTGCAGAAGAATGGACATGGTTTTGATAGGATATGACAAACAAATCTCAAATTGCACTATGCAATACACTATGCTATGGGGATAGGTTGTAACAGTAGATGGGGCATAAAAGGACTTATTGAAGTACGTGTGCAGAGGACATTGTATTGTTCTTAAAATGAAAAGAAATAAACACTCAACCGATAATACAATCATCCTAGTCTCCTCTATTTTGACATATTGAACACATATTGAAAGGTCATATAAATGATTAGGTGATTGGCGGTTGGTGTGGCTCAGCAGTTAACACCACTACCCACCAGAGAGCTACCACCCCATGTGGGAGACAGGGGTTTGAATCCCAGTCTAGGTAGCAGATGCTGAGCTACACCAATAAGAGTCCTTGGGCAAGATTCCTAACACTGCACTGGCCTACCTGTAAAACGAATAACCTTGTAAGTCGCTCTGGATAAGAGCGTCAGCTAAATGCCTAAAATGTAAATGTTTATGCTTCCGTGCCAGGTCATAGCTATGAAACATGACAGTAGCTGTCTAAGTTGGGACAGTTTAATGTTTACCACTGTACGTTCATCACCTCTTCTTTTAACGACACTCTGTAAGCATTTGGGAACTTGACTGGAGAGGAGATGACTGTTGTGGTTCTGAAAGTGAAATGTTTTCCATTTTTGCTTGATCTCAAATTCCGGCTGTTCTTTAGTTCAGAGTCTCCTTTATCATATTTTTCCTTTCATGATGCACCAAATTATTTCAATGAGTGACCAGTCTGGACCGCCAGCAGGTCAGTTTAGCACCTGGACTGTTCTACTACAGAGCCATGCTCCATGCTAATATGTGCGTTTGTGGTTTGACATCACCTTGCTTAAATAAGGAATACCTTCCCTGATGCTCTTTGTCTGGATGGCAGCATATGTTGCTCCAAAACACATATATATCATGCCATGAGCACTAACATAACCCCAAACCAATAGGCCAGAAGGCCAGAAGGTCCCTCTTCTCTGTAGCCCGGAGCACGCAGCATTCACGATTTCCAAAAAGAATTTCAGATTTTGATTTGTCGGACCACAGGACACATTTCCACTTCACCTCAGTCCATCAGGCCCAGAGAAGGCAGCAGTGTTTTTGGATCTGCTTATATCTGGTTTCTTCTTTGCATGGCGGAGTTTTAACTTCCATTTGTGGTGCAGTGATAAACTGTGTTCACAGATGTTGGTTTTGGGAAGTGTTCCTGATCGCATGCAGTGATTCCACTACAGAATCGCGTCTGTTTTTAATGCAGTGCTGTCTGAGGGCCCAATATTAGATCTCGGCCATCTAATATTGCTTTTGAGATCTCTCTGGATTCTGTGAACATTTTAATGAAACTATGTACCACAGATGATGAAAGTTCTTTACTATTTCATGCTAAGAAACATTACTGTTGAGCTGTTGCATTATTTGCAGGTACAGTCTTTCACTGGTACAGTTGACCCCTCCCCATCTTTACTTGTGAAAGACTCAGTTTCTCTGGGATACTCTTATGCCCAGTCATTTTACTGGCCTGTTCCCAATTAACCTACTTAGTTGTGATATGTTTGACCAGGTGTTTTTCAGCATTAGACTTCACCAGTGTTTTGTTTCCCCTGTCTCAGTGTTTTTGAAACATGTCGCTGGCATCACATAAAAAATGGGCATATATTTTTCTCCAAAACAACCAAATTTCTCAGTTTCATCCAAGAAGCATAATGACGATATTAGATGAGACATTATACACCCAATAAAAAGAATAATAATGGCTATATAATAAAAAATAACAAATAGCTGTACCCAGAAGGAATCAACCGTCAGGAATGAAACTTGGTGGGGAGGTTTGACATCATGAGACATGAGAATGATTCAAGGTTCACGATCGACCACGCATGTGATGTAAGCAAGGAAAGGCCGTAAAGCTGTGTCTGACATGTGCTGACATTCAGCAAGCAATGATGCCCTCCATGAGTAATCCTGTCATCCTGTCTCACCATTGTCAGATGGCTGCAGGACTCAGGACTACATGCACACGGACGACTGCTCTTAACACCATATCAAAGACTGCAACGGTGTCGTGCCAGACAGTCACGGAGTGACACAGAATGGCAGCAGGTCATCTTCAGTGATGAGTCCCGCTTTTGTCTTGTTGGAGACAACCAACGAATCTGTGTGTGGAGGCACCGTGGTCAGCAAGATGAACACTTTGGTGTCACATGTCACACGTCCAGAAAGCCTGGTGTCACTCCACCCCTACCGCACAATCTGCAGTAACTGTGTGAGGATATTCAAGCTGCATGGGATGGATTATCACAGGACACCATTAGGAACCTCTACAGCTCCGTGCCGAGACGTCTGGCATTTTGGCATTACCAAACATGGCGACCCGACACCATACTGAGAGACACTACTTCTGTATGTGTAGCTCAATAAATATTGATCATATCAGTCTAAATGTATCATCATTTATTGTTCCTGGTGACCTTTATCTTCCTTCCCAACAGCACTGCAATCCCACACCTCCTTCTGGGTGCAGCTATTCTTTTGATGGTGTGTGTATTTTGCAGTATTCTTGTCTGCACACTCTTACAACGTAAAATACAGCCATAAAACCGAAGCTGCTCAACAATAAACATCGGTGGGAACCGCCTCACATAGTTTCATTATGACATTTCAGTTATTTGTTTGAATTTAATTCGAAAGCTGGATGGAAACCTGGCTAGACAAAATGTTTACCGCTGATTCAGACAAGTTCTCTGAGTTATAGCTCTCTGAAGAGATCACCCACCATGGGAAGCAAGTCAAGGGATTAGAAAAATAATTATCTTTGCTCGGTATACCTATTTAAAACAGAGGCGGTGCTTCAGCGAGGAGACTTGATGTTTTCACTCTGGCATGCCTCAGGTTGCAGCAGGAAAATCTTACCTTGTATGCTCTCCTGGACTTTGGCAATCTTTGTATGATACAGCAATTCGTCTTCGGATAAGTTGTCGACTTTCCTAAAAACTGGGGGCAGAGTATGAGTCCGATTAGTCTTTTTCAGCGGAGGAAAACAAAAAAAACCCGTTCTTGCGGACTAGTCTTTGACACTAAGCGATGAACTAACAAAGACAAACTGCACTGAGTTACACCACCGGCAAGATAATTTGCTCTCATAACAAAAATATTTAAAGTAGAACGTTAAATACAGCTGTGTGATCTCAAGAGACTCGGGAGTTTCCTAAGAGAACAATAGTGTCCTGGCATTCATTTCACGGCTTTGCTTGAAAAGGCCCAAACCAAAGCATGGGCCACTGGGACTAATGCAGTCCAGTATAAACCTCTGCTAAGGTTCATTTGCAATCGAACTACATGTACGAAAGCAACCTGTTTAAATTCTATAAGGTGCCGAAAGGAAATTTCCTATAGCGGTAACTCATAACGAGACCACAGCTAGTGTTTCTTTACTGCTTATACGTGGTTACCACAATGCAAGGCCTGTTAATGTGGAATCTCTTGCTCTTTGTGTTCTATTTGAATGCAATTTGAAGGGGTCTTGTTTTACAACCATCCTGGGGAACTGGGCAAATGCAAAGCAGATGTGAGTGGCATGATGTGGACGCTTTCTGGTGTCACATGACCTTGTTTTTCATTTAGCAATGACAGCGAATCATATCTTTGGAATTTCACAAGCGTTTACAGTGCCCTTTTCTTCTTTTCAGCTTGGTAGACCTTCATGTACTTGTGCTGTGAGTATATGGGCCTAGTGAAAAGCTGTGCCGGAGTGCAGCCCAAGCAAGCTGGAAGTGTGTTTTGACTCTGGCCTGAGCCCCTGTGCTCTTATCTGTAAATCTCTAAGCATGGCTTTATTGTGGTATAATCCTGTGATTATGTGGAAATTCAAGTAGCTATAGAAAAAGAAAATATCTGTGGAGAAATATCTGTAGGCGCTACAGTGGCTGATAGGAAAGGCCAAACTCCTCACATGACTGCTTGCAATTATGTGGTGTTCTTGCTCCTCGGGTGAAGAAACTTTTTTGGTTTTAACTCCTTCAGCTTCACAAACACTACTGGTCATAGTAATCGTGAAGAATACAGGGTTTCTGCTCTATATCTCCAATGGTTTGTGGATGTCTGCTCATCCAGTGCTTCTTCCAAAATCAAGAGTATCAAAAAGTAGTTTTCCCCCTTAGAGGCCACAGTAATAGCCTCTACTTCTCTGGAAAGGCTTTACACTACATATTGGAATCAACGCACCGGGATACAGTACTGGAATCTCTACATTTTGCATTCTTGCATGCTGGCACTTCTCACAAGCTGCCGGGGTGGTATCTGACTCAGTAACCCCTAAAATTCGCATTCCCATGTGTACATGAAGTTCTCAGGCACATTCACTGCACAGACACCAACGCAACGCCAATCAAAGCTGGGACTATGTGAAGCGAAAGCGTTCAGGAAGTGGGGAGCAAATGAATTACAGGGGACGAGTAGGTTCAACTTAGGAGCACTTTGTAGTTCTACAGTTACAGACTGTAGTCAATCTGCTTCTTTGAATACTTTATTACCCTGTTCTTCAATGGTCAGGACCCCCACAGGACCACCACAGAGCAGGTATTATGTGGGTGGTGGATCATTCTCAGCACTCAGTGCTGCTGGACACCTCAGTGTCACGGCTAGACTGAGAATCGTCCACCAACCATCCAGCCAACAGAGTCCTGTGGGCAGCGTCCTGTGGGCAGCGACCTGTGACCACTGATGAAGGACTGGAGGATGGCAAACAAACCATCACAACACATGAACAACACGGAATGATCCAAATCCCACGCAATACGTGCTCTGTGGTGGTCCTGTGGGGGTCCTGACCATTGAAGGTTAAGGGGCAGTCGTGGGCTGGAGGTTAGGCAACCAGCCTTGTGTCTGGAGGGTTGCCGGTTTGATTCCCTAGTGATGACTGAAGTGCCCTTTGCAAGGCACCTCGTGTGCTGTGGGTAGGGCTGCCCACCGCTCCGGGCAAGTGTGCTCACTGCTCTTTTTTGTGTGTGTGTGTTTCACTTCATGGATGGGTTAAATGTGGAAGACAAATTCCTATGCGCGTATTATCACAAATGGCCAAAAATGGGGGAATGATTGGCCTTACCTAATTCTAAAAAGAACAGGGTAATACAGTATACAGAGAAACAGATGGACTACAGTCTGTAACTGTAGAGCTACAGAGTGCTCCTATATAATCAGTGGAGATAATAAAATGGACAATGAGTGTAGATACAAGGAAGTGGTTTTAATGTTATGGCTGATGGATGTATATCGTCGCTGTCCAAAGAAATCTCCAAAATGGTAACTTTACAGGAGAGTGTAAAAACCTGATTGAATCTGAATGTAAGTCAATGGAACCAGACGTTTTTCCAAGCATGTTTTGGATATTTCTGGTGATCCATTCATCATGAAATGTCCACCCAATGTAAACAGCAGCTCATGTGATCAAATGATGCCAAAAAATAAAAATCGACCAAATTGGAGATACATGGTTTTCATTGGACAGCGACGAGATGTTATATATAAATTATATCTATATGGGTTTACTTCCATCTAAGTATGTGAGGAGGTAAGGCCACAATGTGTCATCAGCGCAGCTACCCTGGCTAACAACAGCATGAAACCAACTAAACTAAAATGACACTTAGACACAAAACATGGTCATCTCCAGGGAAAAGTGACCTGACATTTTATGCATACGCTGCAGCAGTTTGCATATCGACAGGTTTGGTTTAGGTGAAGGGGGCCCAAGTTCTCAAACAGGCTTCAGTAGGAAAAACCCTACTGTCATTTCCGTTATTCGGGAAAACCATCCTCTCCATCGTAACCTCTGTTATTTATATTGGTAATGCTCACCCAGGGAAGCCAAAACAGCCACAGCGATCACGGTGAAGGCAAAGAACCCATAGAGAACCCTGACAGCCAGCTGGAGGGAATGAGTCTGCTGGCACTTCACACAGCCTCCTCGGGTCCTTCCTGTGGACACAAAGCTCACTCTCAGTATATGGTGCTCTATGGCAGAGATTCCCAATCCTGCTCATGCACATTTGACTGTTTTCCTGCCTCTGTTGCTCCTATTTGTGCTCAGGAAGGGCTTGTTAGTGAGCTGGTGAGGCCACAGTGCATGATGGGATGCAATACACCAGGGCTGTATTCAAAATGGCATATTATATGCTAGGCAGGCGTCTAAATGCAACCGCTGCATCATTTAAGGTGGAACAGAAAAATTCAAACAAGAACCTGAGGCACCTAAATGTAACCGCTGCATCATTTAAGGTGGAATAGAGATATTCAAACAAGAAGCTAAGGCGCCAGAATGTAGCTATTGCTCCATTTAAGGTGGAACAGAGATATTCAAACAAAAAGCTAAGGCTCCAGAATGTAGCTGCTGTCCCATTTAAGGTGGAGCAGAAAAATTCAAACAAGAAGTTGAGGCACCTAAATGTAACTGCTGCATCATTTAAGGTGGAACAGAGATATTCAAACAAGAAGCTAAGGCGCCAGAATGTGGCTACTGCTCCATTTAAGGTGGAACAGAGATATTCAAACAAAAAGCTAAGGCTCCAGAATGTAGCTGCTGTCCCATTTAAGGTGGAACAGAAAAAATCAAACAAGAACCTGAGGCACATAAATGTAACTGCTGCATCATTAAAGGTGGAACAGAGATATTCAAACAAAATGATAAGGCGCCACAATGTGGCTACTGCTCCATTTAAGGTGGAAAATGAAAAAGCTGGCAAAAAAGGTGATTTCATCTTCATCTAGAATTGAAAGGCATGAAAAGGGATGAGGAGGTTGCTCTGTTTCTGAAGGACAGGTTGGGAACAGAAGCAGAAAATGCAACCAACTTCTAAGACTGAACTTTGGAAGTGTGGACAATATATCCCTGTGGAATTCTTTGGTGGTCTCTGTCTTTTTCACTGCAGTGTGTGTCATTTTCAAGACGTGTTGATTGCAGCTTTTAAGAATGTACTTAGTGCAGCACAGCAAAATTCAAAACAGATGTAGGATGAGTTCACGTAAACAACTCAGTTTCAAATATATATTGACTCACTCACACACGCAGTGCATTTCCCCACAAACACAAATGAGGCTGTTTGAGGAAACCAAAACCATTTTCTTCCTGATTCTCATGCTCACACATTTTCTTTGACTTTGGTTTGTTTTGGTTTCTAAGTTCACACATTGTGCACATTCGCTCTCACACCGTTATCAGCGGAAGAGTTTATAAGGTAAATCATTTGTAATGGTTTGGATTGGGAAACAACGGTGATCTCATAGAGAAATGAGCTTCTCAAACCTCTAAAGGGAGGCATCTCTTCCTCTTCTCCAGTCAGGTCCTCCTCTGTAAATAGAGATCACACATGAAGATAAATTAATCATGACTATAAATTTCATAGATGGAGTGCAGCGTGACTAAATGACATTATATTGCAAAATCTCTGATGTCAGATTAACAGCTGAAGTGGTCATATAAATCCAGCTGGACATAAATGAACACTCTGAGAGTGAACACTGATGTTACTGATGTTGCTGTGCATGTGGCCTTTTCTATCCAGGCCTCATAAATGTGTCCATAGGTGTTACTGCTAGATTTGAATGTGCTGGTATTGTAAAGAGGTTCAGATGGTTTTAGTGGTATTTTAAGGTTGCTCTGGTATTCTGGGTGGTTGCAAGTGTGTTGCTCGCTGGTTTCTGTGGTATTCTGGGTGGTTGCAAGTGTGTTGCCTGTTGGGTTCTGTGGTATTCTGGATGGTTGCAAGGTTGTTGTTAAGAGTTTCTCTGATATTCTGGGTGGTTGCAAGTGAGTTCCTTGTTGGGTTCTATGGTATTGTGGGCGGTTGCAGGGTTGTTGTTAGGTGGTTGTTCTGGTATTGCAGGTAGTTAAAAGTGTGTTGCTTGTTGGGTTCTGTGGTATTTTGGGTGGTTGCAAGTGTGTTGCTTGTTGAGTTCGATGGTATTCCAGATTGTTGCAATGTTGTTGCTGTGTGGTTGCTCCGGTGTTCTAGGTAGTTAAAAGTGTGTTGCATGTTGGGTTCTGTGGTATTCTGGGTGGTTGCAAGTGTGTTGCTTGTTGAGTTCGATGGTATTCCGGATTGTTGCAATGTTGTTGCTATGTGGTTGCTCTGGTGTTCTAGGTAGTTAAAAGTGTGTTGCATGTTGGGTTCTATGGTATTCCGGGTGGTTGCAAGGTGGTTGCTAGGTGGTTGCTCTGGTATTCTAGGTAGTTGAAAGAGGATTGCTAGGGGGTTGCTATGGTATTCTAGATTGTTGCTAGGGTGTTTCTAAGTGATTCAGGTGTTAGTTCAGGTGTTTCCTATGGCATTGCTTGTTGGGTATAGGAAGTAGTTGCTATGATATTGCAAGGTGGTTGTTTTGTTATGCTGGTGATAATTAACAGTGCACTTTAAATTTAGGCATCTTGACAAAACTTGAGTGCGCTACAGTTTGTTGGGGGTTTTTTTGGGGCCAATGTTCCTAGCAACAGTTGCTGTGTATGAATTTGTGAGCATTTGCTAGATCAGTAGTCATGACACATTGTTTCCCCATTCAATCTCTCCAACAGACTAAAAGCACCAGATTATCAATGGATCACAGCGTTGGCTTTAATGTTTTAAAACAGGGCAAATGTCGACGCATCCATTTAAGCATTTATTCTTTTACCTATTAACCCTTTGAAACTCTATGGAATTCAAATGAGCAACATACAAGAAAAGCATAAGAGAAGTGAAGACCGTACCTTTGAAGAGCTGGTTCTCGTAGCCACCATAGCTCTCTGCAAGAGAGAGAGAGAGAAGGTGAGGAGAGCTGAGTAGTGCCTTTGCAAATTACGGTCAATTGTATGAAACATAAACCCATCTAGGGGAGCGACACGCACACTCTATCACCAAGCCCATAAATCACAACATAGAAGACAAAATGTGGTAATCCCCCTTTGCCCATTATACCCTCCATGACACAAACCATTTGACTTGGGCTCGTTTGCAAACGTGAGGTCATAGTTGGCACATAATGCATGCTATTGCAATTATGCTGAAATCAGAGAGGGGGGTATGTTTTTCAGAGTTCGATCAGTTCCTTGGGACAATATACCACTTACAGTTTCTTTTTTTCAAGAAAATGCATGGAAATAGCATGAGCTAGCTGTCAGATGAAGAAACCCATGATACATAGAAATGGCACAGCATGAGCTTGTTATACAAACACATTGTATGTTAGAACGATGTCAGGTTCTGGATTCTGCTGCTCTGACTGAGCTGGGCCAAGGGACACTTAACAGATGCCAAAGAGGGGCCTTGTGGGGCTTGTTTGAGTTAAACAGCTCACAATAGTCTCGTTGGATAACGAAATATATGGCTGCCTTCAGGGCTAATTAAATCTTCAGTGAGTTCTTTAGTTTTATAAAATTTTGGACTTTTTTGCAAACTCTGTCTGCATATTGCATACAGGAAAGATCTGTATTAGAGTCTAATCAAGGTTTGATTTGGCACTGGGTTATCTGTTGCCTACAGACAGGTGACGATAAAAATATGATGATACAGGACTTCATTGTACATGCCAGCCATAAGTGTCCATCTTCATAGGTTATTGCACAGCTGCAGTGCCTATACCACTCATTACAAAGACACATTCACTTGTGAGAGTTTGGTTAAGCTGGTCTAGAGGGATATAAAGAAAGAGTGAGACAGTTGGAAAATCATCCTTCACCATGTTCTTCACAAGTGAGTGTAGGGAGCATTTTGGTCTGGCATGGTTTGGACCCACTTGTCTGAAAGTCAATACAAAGTTATGGCTGACTGGCCATCTTTATCCCATGATGAAATATTCTCTCCTGGTGTGAGTGGTCTCTTCCCCAGCCAGAAAGCTCTAGGGGTCAATGAATGGTTGTAATGAGAATGAGAAGGACCATATAACCTGAACTTGCAGTCCCACTTCTCATCCCAGCTGAACACTTATAGAAGCACCTGTAGAAGCGTTATAAGCAATGCATGTGTTCTGTTGTAAGTACACTGGCCCAACATGGCCGTCACTTTACATCAAATTGTCTTGTGTTTTGTATTCTTGGTATATATATTTTGCTGTAGCCCTGCTGGTTAGGGAGTTTGCAATCAAATCCACTGACATAGCAGCCGAAAGGTTTTCAACCCATGGCTCAAAGCTCTCTTAGGCTGGCCGTTCAAGCGACGCTGCATCACAGCTATAATGCAGCCTGGATTGCTAGTATTCGGCTACATGCATGAGCAGCACTAGAAGGCCTTTTGGACTGGCTGCCTAAGGAATGGTACATCGTAGTTCCATGGTTGCTTGGACTAGTGGTGTTTAGCTGCATCAATACTTCACCCCTCCGCACCTAGGGACTTTTCTGGCCTTCGAAACTTCTTCTGGATTATCTAGGTGACTCTATTTCATGGTCTAGAAATAGACCCCTGGACCCCAGGATACCAGGACTGGTGGTGTTCAGCTGCATGACAGCTCTACCCCGTTGTGGCTAAATTAC
The DNA here is from genome assembly GCA_034552555.1 of Semaprochilodus insignis. Taxonomy (NCBI): domain Eukaryota; kingdom Metazoa; phylum Chordata; class Actinopteri; order Characiformes; family Prochilodontidae; genus Semaprochilodus; species Semaprochilodus insignis. Next base: position 35,181,909 of record CM067481.1, on the reverse strand, counting down.
TTGTTTTATTGAGCAATCCAACTGAATTGACTGTTTATCCATTTGGCCGTAAGAAGTCACACCACCATGTTGCTCCTGTCACGTACAGGTAGTATGTATTAATCATAAAACAGTCCTCTCCACCACATTATTAAAACACCAGCTGGGGAAACGTCTTTGTAGGAATGGTGATCCTCATAGTACAGTTCCAGAGACTTGTAGAAACTATGCCAAGGCCCATTGAAGCTGTACTGGCAGCTCATTTGCTGATGTTTAATAATTATAATACTAATACTGGTCTTACTACTACTAATAATAATAATACTTTTATTCTTATATAGTGCTTTTCAAGAACCCAACAACACTTACAGTTTTCAGTACACAAATGGAAGTACATAAGGCATCAGACAACAAAGACATACATAATACGAGTGAGAGTCTTATAGAGGAGCAGTTTAGGCTTGAGGCAGGTTATAGGCGAATGTGAGGTGATACGTTTTAAGATTAGATTTAAATACAGAGAGAGAACTGCACTCTGGTGGGAGAGAGTTCCAGAATTGTGGAACAAATCTAGAAAACGCTTGCCATCAAAGCCATCGAGGCTGGATGGAGGAATGGTGAGTAGCCCAGCTACTAAGAGAGCAGGGTTAAAGTTTAAAGGTGTCATAGAATGGACAACCGTGTTACATTCTCTTGTTGAATAAGGAGAATTCATTACCTAGAACTCTCATACCTTGAACTTCAAACACTGTTGTTCCACCTACAAATACAAATCCTGCACTTACAAAGGAGGATGGAAAAACGGGCCTATTCCTGTTACAGAACAGCCTTTATTCGTTTACACCCCCAACATTTTGTCACGTGGGATGAGATGAGGAGGCAGGATGCAATACAAGTCTTTAATGAAGACCAAATTATAACAAAACCAAAGACACTAGCCAACTGAGAAATGACTGGGAACAGGGTTACAAACAACAGACATGGAGACAAAACACCAAGCAAGAACAAGGGGCACAACAGGGAGTATAAATGAACAAGGACTAACAAGGAACACCTGGGAAGGGGCGGAGCTA
>CM067481.1:35140261-35170953 GCA_034552555.1 Semaprochilodus insignis | reverse complement strand
AGAGAGAGAGAGAGAGAGAGAGAGAGCGCTAGCCAGTCAGCCCCATGCCCCGGCCTAATTGCTAACAAATGTCTGGCCAGGGAAGGACAGGCACCTTTATCTTCCGTGGATTGGTCAAAGACAAATTTATGGAATTTCAGCTCACTTTGATCCATGGCGTTTGCCATCTGGCATTTTTGCAACGTTCCACAAGTCAGTATCCAAAAATGAATAACTGACGCACAGTAGTGTGTTCGTAGACCGAGAGCACACTGAAAGGTATAGTAAAGCATGTGACATTAAAATGAATACAGACAAACAGTCAGATGAAATTAACCCTTTACACCCGAAGGGTCTGTGCACATACAGGTACATGCATTTTACTAGTTCAGCCTAGTGGTTGTTAGTATGGGCAGAAAGTGTTGAAGAGCAGAGAACTCAAAGAACTTGGGCTGGAGTTTTGGACAGCTTCTGCTTCAAGGGGGAATTCTACAGGAATTTTACCGGAATTTCTACATGATTCAGTCTCAGGTGTCATTGAGTGTTTTGATGTAAAATGATCCATTTTTAGAAAACATAAAGCCTCTGCTTTCTTTACAGTGGTGGTGATGGGAGCTCTCCACCCAGAAGGAGGTGTGGGATTGCAGTGCTATTGGGAAGGAAGATAAAGGAAACCAGGAACAATAAATGATGATAAATTTAGACTGATATGATCAATATTTATTGAGCTACACATACAGAAGTAGTGTCTCTCAGTATGGTGTCGGGCCGCCATGTTAGCTAACCCAACATGCCAGACGTCTCGGTATGGAGTTGTAGAGGTTCCTAATGGTGTCCTGTGATAATCCATCCCATGCAGCTTGAATATTCTCACACACTTCCTGCAGATCGTGCGGTAGGGAAGGAGATGGAGCGACACCAGGGCTTCTGGATGTGTGACGCGTGACAACAAACCGTACATCTTGGTGCTGGAAATGGAGAGGTAGAAATGGACATTTATAGGACATTAGTGAGTAGGGCTTCGGGCAAAAGCCTCTCATTGATTATTTAATTACTCCATTTAGTTTCATAGCAGTTACTGAAAACATTAATAACTTAAGACTAAGAATAAGTCAGGGATTCATTCAGTCTAAGGTTAGTCATATCATTCACAGCACAGACAATCAAGACTATAGTTGCCTTTTAAAGATGTATATATCTCAAAAGTCATGTAAATTCATAAACAAGACCCCCTTTGATCTGTGTTTTCTGCATGTAAAGAATTTAAAGGAGTTTTTGAAACACTGCCACAACTGCTAGCTCTGGCTTTACTGACAGAGCGTGAAATTGACATGCAAACATATCAGCAGAACCCAGCAGAATAGATGCCTTCAGAAAACTTTCAGTGAGCATTTAACTTTACTGAATGATCTCAAACTCTAAAATAAAGAGTTATTAAGTTAAATTAAGAGTGGATGACAAAAGATGTTCTCCCTGTGTCTGTGTGGGTTTCCTCCCACAGTCTACAGATATGCACCCTCTGTGACCCAGAAGGATAAGCAGCTCAGAAGATATATGAATGCCTTGGGTGCAGTGGCAGGGCTATGGTTCAACAACCCACAGTACCATACAATAGACTGAATTAGCTGATTTTACCACATGTTCCTATAGGGCTACATGTTAACTAAGGTGGTTTAACTGCAACGTTCAGAAAAGGTTTGGAGGATGTTGTCAGGCCCACAGACTATGTTACATGATAACAAATGAAGAATTTATTCTCAGCTCAACATTCGGAAGATGTTGTATGGATGTTACTGAGAGCTGAGATGGCGTAATGTCTTAGTAGAATGTTCTCCTGCCTTTAGAAAGAACATTCTGGGAACCCAAAGAAAACTTCCCACTGAAAACGTTAATAGAAGATTACACTGCATATTCCCAGAACATTTATAGAACAAATTATTTCTAGCTGGGAAATGAGATGCATTCAAATATGCACCAAAACACATTACACAAATCCTATTTTAGATCCTTAGCATTCACTCCAGCAGCTTCATCAGGAGCCTCTTGGGATTCTTCTCCAACAGGCTGTTATTTTTTATACCTAATTTCCCCTCAGTTAGTCGTGGCCAATTCTCACCCACCTGGGGGAGTGAAGGCGAGCATGTGCTTCCTCTGAAACATGTGCATCTTTTCAAACTGCTGCTAACGCAATGACATTGGTCACTGGACAGCTCAACATGCCTGGAAGAGAACACTTACTGTCAATTCTCTCCGCCAACAGATGTTTGTGTTGGCTAGCGCTGTCCTGAGTGATAGGGAAGAGAGTGGATTTCACCTACCCAGAAACAGCAACACCAACTGCAGGTTCTTAGACCACTGAAAGGCTGTGGAACATTAAACATGGTTCAGGAGAGCAGGCAAGTCATCAATAGCCACATAACAGTAGGCACCAACACTGCACCACTACCCCTCTAAATAGCCCCACATCACAGTACAACCTAGCACAATAAACTCTATATACATCTTCAATCTATCGGCCACAACTATTTACATGTTCACAATCGCTCTTACTGCATGGCTGGTGTTCCCCCATTGGGTTCCGTGTGAGACCACGCCTCCCGAGTAGAGCATCCATGGCCGAAGCAACCAGTAGCAGGTTGCTACCCTGCCCTCATACAACGGTCAGCCATCTCTGTGACCTACAAAGACTCCCAGCAAAACCCAGGGCACATGCCTTCCCATTCTTGTTAGGGGCCACGTCCTCCTCCCCAGCGCGGAGGACCTCCTCACTGCTGCAGTGCTCCCTTGCCCACCAAGTCGCAGATGCCAGAGAGAGTGCTGTATGTGACCCCTCAGCCCTCGGCTATGACTTTCTCTGACTGCAGATAGCCCTTTTTGAACAAAAGAACCCTGGTTCTTGAATTGGTTTCACTCAGGCTTCTTAGAACATTGGTGCTATTCGGGGAACCAGGCTGTGTTAGCACAAGTTTTTATTGGAACCCAGGAACGTCAAAGGATATGTCAACAGAGGATGCTGCACAGTGGTAGTAAACAGTGGTGCCAAGATGGCGGAGTTTGTAGATTGCATGGGAATGTTTGTGCTGCTATTCCAGATGTTTGTTTATATCCAGGAAGCAAGCAGGGATCAAGTACTGGAGATAAGAAGGCGTAGAAGAGGTTCTTCAGCAGACCACTGTTAGCTCTTTTCCACCAACATGGTGGTCCACCACAAAAAAATGGTTCACGACCCGCAAAATCAGTGCTGTTCCAGCTCCATGAACTCAATGGTCTGGAACTCCGGAACCCATGACGCAATTGGCAAAAGGGCGTGGCGCTGCCGTCAACATGAAAGTTGTTGATGCCATCACTTTCCAGAAAACAGGAGAATGAGTGAAAACAATGAAAGCATCAGCAAAATGACCCATCAGTGGCCTGCTGAAGAAAGAACATGTTCCACCATGTTGTTTGTATCCGCTGTCTGCCGACTTCTGCTTCCGGACTAAGGACCGCCTACATCCAGATACGTAAACACTCGGCTCTTAGACCAGTGAAAAGGGGACCCGTTCTTAATGGGTTCAGTAGAGTCTGGAAACCAGCACTGGCACTTTGTTGGTGGAAAAGAGGTATGTGTGGCACCATCATTGCCTTCTGTGTCCTCAACAACATACAACAGTTGGTTGGTGTAGCTCAGCGGGTAACACCACTACCCACCAGGGAGCCACCACCACATGTGGGAGACTGGGGTTCGAATCCCAATCTGGGTGACTATGCTGTGCTACACCAATAAGAGTCCTTGGGCAAGACTCCTAACACTACATTGGCCTACCTGTAATATGATTAACCTTGTAAGTTGCTCTGGATAAGAGCGTCAGCTAAATGCCGCAAATGAAGAACCCATTATTTTTTGGTTCCATCTGGGAACCTACTTTCCAGGTTCCTAAAGCATTTATTTTTGTTGGAAATGCACAGAACGGTTCGAAATTAGGTGCACGAACCGGAACGGAATCCATTCTAGACTGGTGGCAAAGGGCTAAGAAAGACCATAAGGAAATCACAGTGTTGCTAAAGCTGTGTGGACGGGACGGTCCCCATCAGGCTTGTGATTACTGAGGAATGTATGGACCCAGAATATTCCCTGGACATACACAAGAAGATTAACTCGCTTGCAGCCGGGGCCTTTTAGCCTATGAGCCTATAAAAGACATCAGTCATTTCTTCACGTCAGCTTTATCTGTGATACGGGGTTTAATCTTGTGGCGGATGGTGAATGGGGTCAAATCAGGAGAGCACATGAAGTTCTGCGGTCCATGTGGAAGCTCTCCGGGCCGTGACAGGGGCAGATTCCACTGAGGAAGAGCACATTCAGAGGGAGCGAAGGGAAGTGCTTGTTTGTTTTTGTTTTATTTCTTTTCCTCCAGTAAGTTCACTTGGTCCTCACCTTGGACTCAGACCCCTCCTCTGCATTCCCCTCCTCGTAGGCCTGTAGGGTGTCCTTAGCCAAAAGTGAAGCGAAAAAGTAAACCAAAACAGGAAAGCATGTCCGACAAGACATGACACGGATGGAGAGTGCATTTAATGGTTTTGCACAAATAGCTACGGTTGGAACCGGTCCTTGCGCCCCATGACAGAATGATAAACTCTGCAAGATGTTCTTCGAGTAATTTGGAGCGAGTTCTGAGAGTAGAAATATTTGCTGATTTATTCCAGACTGTTTTCTGAAGCGCTAGGAATCCCATTCAGTGGAGAAATCACTTCGGGTTATGCTTACTGGCAACAAGCATAAGAAACTTGGGTGAACAGAACTACAAGAAGTATAACAGCAAAATTCACTGGATAGTTTTAAAGGTGCTACAGTCCAGTGAATGTCTCGTTCCATGTGTGGAAAATGGCTCCAAAGCAGATGTTAATGATTAGCTAAAAGGAGTGACTGCATTTGGGCGTGCCAAAGGCCATAGTGTGAAGGAAGTAGCTGAATTTGCAGGTGTATGGAAGCGTATGGTCATACGGGTCTACCAGCAGTGGCTAAAATCCCAGTCTACAGGTAATTCTCCTCGGAATTGTGCCAGGGAAGGCATCCACCAAATCTGGCCCAACTGCACAATTCATTAATGCAAGAGTGGCTGAACATTGATGTGGCCTACATCCAGAAACATGTCCAGTCCATGCCAAATCCAAATCACAGCTGTTATCCGTGCTTGTGGACGTATTACACGCTATTAGGTACGTTTCAGTCACAGGGGACTTGTTTTGTTGTCCGATGAGCTTATCTAGTCAAATTAGCGTGCTGACCAGCTAGCCCCGGCCCATCCTGCCTCGTAATACCACTTTGTACCTGAAGAGGTGATAGTGAGTCACTGTAGCATCGAGTTGAATCAGTCCAACGTGAGAGGATGAAGAAGTAGCGCTGCTGCCTTGATGGTGTATTATAACCTCTTATCAATCTGAGGTTCTGCTCCTGGTTAGATCATTTAAGGACAGGTAGTCAATGGCTGAAGCTCTTTGCAAACGACCACCACTGACTGCTCAAACAAATTGATGGAAAAGCTCTTGGAGAGTAAAGGGATGAAGTTTGGACCTGGAAACCACAACGTCGTGGTGATGGGTTGCCCCTGTTGGTTTGGAGTATGAATTTGATTGGTTACATCATCATCTTACAAATTGCTTTTCTAAGCAGAGGCACTGAAATAAAAATCACGCAATAACTGGTTGTTTAGGGCCCCTAATCTGCCAGGGGCCCCTGAATACATATATATATATTTTTTAAAAGTATCTTCTTTTTTTAACTATTGGTTATTCATTATTTTTTGAGTTTTCCATACAAAAGAATATGACTGGGAAGGCGGAATGAGACTTCTTTACCATGGTGTTGATTCGGACTGGATGTTCATTTCATTTAGGGTATTTTGGTTAGGCTCTTATCCAGAGCGACTTCCAAGGTTATTCATATTACAGGTAGGCCAATGTAGTGTTAGGAGTCTTGCCCAAGAACTCTTATTGGTGTAGCACAACACAGCCACCCAGNGGGAAGACGGAATGAGACTTCTTTACCATGGTGTTGATTCGGACAGGATGTTCATTTCATTCATTCATTTCATTTAGGGTATTTTGGTTAGGCTCTTATCCAGAGCGACTTCCAAGGTTATTCATATTACAGGTAGGCCAATGTAGTGTTAGGAGTCTTGCCCAAGAACTCTTATTGGTGTAGCACAACACAGCCACCCAGACTGGGAATCGAACCCCGGTCTCCCACATGGGGTGGTAGCTCACTGGTGGTAGTGGTGTTATCCGCTGAGCTACACCAACCACATGGATGTTAACAGTGATGTCTACAATCCAAATATGGTCATTTTATGTACTATCTAACACCAACCAGGGAATCTACATGTGACATCTACATGCGTAATTTTGATAATGATAAAATTATTTTTTAAAAAGTATGTTTCATTTTGGTGCTATTTTGCATTCTGAAGCTATTTTGCTTTTAAAAAGACGTGCTATAGGCCAAAACTTTATCTGCAATAAATGGTAAACCGCAGTGGCTAAAATCCCAGTCTACAGGGAATTCTCCTCGGAATTGTGCCAGGGAAGGCATCCACCAAATCTGGCCCAACTGCACAATTCATTAATGCAAGAGTGGCTGAACATTGATGTGGCCTACATCCAGAAACATGTCCAGTCCATGCCAAATCCAAATCACAGCAAATCCAAATCACAGCTGTTATGCAATAAATGGTAAACCATGTCTCAGGCATCAGGTGCCATATTCTTGATAATTTCTTCTAATCACTTTCTTGAGAGAACTTTCAGAGGCATTAAACTCTTTGGACGTCTGGTTCCTATCACTACCTCTGTGAACAATTCTAACTTGGCAAGCTTCTTCTCCAGAACGGAGCGTTTCACATCAAACCGCTCCGAATGACTTTGTTTACATCAGATATTTTTGAGAAGTCGGATGTTGCTTAGATCTTCCAGACGTTCAGCAGTGGCCCGGGATTTGACCCGAGCTGGATCTGCTAAAAATAGGTTTCCTAGGTAAATAATTATACTCATTCAAAGGCTGCAGCCTGCAGTCTCATACTTTGAGGCTTGCTGGTATTAGACTTATAAACGTCCTTCAGAGAAAAGGAAAGGGGGTTATTAAAGAGGAACTGTGGGCAGGCATTAATGGAAAGAGTCTTCTGGGTAAGACTTCCTAAAAACGGGAGGCTCACAGTTGGCCTCCATTATGGGGTCACTTTTTATATCCCAGAGTTCGTGTCCATGCAGATGTTTGTGTCACATGTGTTCTTGATCAAGCTGCCAGAGTGCAGTGGACCTCTGCAATGATCAATAACGTGTTAATGGGTGGGAGACATTCCGATCTCTCACACAGAATAACATGCATGCTGTGTCAAACTGGTTTCAGCAGCTCCCGCCTGACACCCCTAGATATATTTGTAAGAGAAGCAGATTTCATGCAGATTGCTGTGGCGAATTATGTGTTCTAATAGTTTGTTTCATATCTTGTTATATCTATACCCCCATTTCTTTTTGTAACAGTTTGATGTAAACAGTTTCAATACATACCATTCAGTCCACAGTCCGTATAAGCTCACAGCACCTTGCATGTTTAAGGTGGCAGTAACTTCAGGCTCCTGCAGATGGCGCTGCATGAGGATGATGGGGCTATAAATACCTGTGGGGTGTGAGTGACGGGATCCATAGATTGGGAAGAGGTGGTACAGTGCAGTGAATGTCTCGTTCCATGTGTGGAAAATGGCTCCAAAGCAGATGTTAATGATTGGCTAAAAGGAGTGACGGCAAAGACCATAGTGTGAAGGATGTAGCTGAATTTGCAGGTGTATGGAAGCGTGCGGTCATACGGGTCTACCAGCAGTGGCTAAAATCCCAGTCTACAGGAAGTTCTCCTTGGAATTGTGCCAGGCATGGCATCCACCAAATCTGGTAGCCTTCCAATAGGATGCAAAAGGAGTAACTGAAGTTTATTTTTTTGGACGTCTCTGAGGATTTTAGTCTGAACTCACCAGTTTGTTCTGTAGTTCTTTGTGCAGTTTGTCTTCAGGTAAAGTCTGGTACCCTTCATCACTTAACGTGTTCAATAACCAGCTACTAGTATAGGAAATCAGACTGAATCACAAGCATGCTACTTGGCATGACATATAGAAGGAGGCAAGTATACACAGAAGTATACAATGGGAGTAGTGTATGTGGCTGAGGCTATTATTTGCTCAGTTGAAGTTAGCGGGACCTGGAAAACTTTGATTCACATTGGGCCAGAGCAAAACGTTACATGCGTATATGTGGAAGTGCGGATAGTCAATCAGAATGCCTCTGGCAGAATACTGACAGTGTGGCCAGGTTAATACACTAAAGGTATCAGACTTTCTACCTCAGAGGTTTTTCGCATATATCAGTCTTAAAGCCACACTTACAAATATAGCACATTCAGTTATGAAGAGTAGTTTGAAAATAAATGGTCATGCAAAAATGGTTTTGCCACATAAAACCTCAGAAAAGAACTTACACTCATCACCAAAAGAATAGTTGCACCCAGAAGGAAGTGTTGGATTGCAATGAACAATAAATGATGATAAATTTAGACTGATATGGGCAACATTTATTGAGCTACACCTACAGAAGTAGTGTCTCTCAGTATGGTGTCAGGCTGCCATGTTTGCCAACACAACATATCAGACGTCTTGGCATAGAGGTTCATAACGGTGTCCTGCGATAATCCATCCCATGCAGCTTGAATGCACCTCACACAGTTCCTGCAGATTGTGTGGTAGGGGTGGAGGTGGAGCAACAACTAGGCCTTCTGGACGTGTGACAAAAACCATTCATCTTGGCGCTGACCATGGCGCCTCCACACATGGATTCATTGGTCGTCTCCATCAAGACCAAAGCAAGACTCGTCACTGAAGATGACCCGCTGCCATTCTGAGTCACTCCATGACAATCTGGCACGACACCATTGCAGTCTTTGGCGACGTTGACGTGGTGTTAAGGGCAGTCGTCGTAACGGTCTGTGTGCATGTAGTCCTGCATCGTGCAGCTGTCTGCCAATGCTGGCACTAACAGGATGACTTAGGAGGGCATCACTGCTCACTGAATGTCTGCATTTGTGACTGGGTCACTCCATGTATGTCGGACAATTTGTCAGTTTTCTCTATTTGTTGTTCGTGTAGGTTTCCCAGATCTTTCATGTCGCTGGTGCGTGTCTTCTTCTATCCACTACTGCCTACAGCGAGCTATGGTAGTATCCACACATCTGGTATGGCATGCAATACGTCAATAACACCATCCCACTTCCTGGAGCCATATGATGCAACCCCTTTTGAAGTCTTCCAACTGCTCGAATTGCTTCCGAACTCCTTTCTGAGCCATACTTCACTTGTAAAGGATGCTACCAACACAACAGCAGAAGTCAGAATGGAAAGCAAGCACAACAGGACAACCTTATAGAGTCAGTCCCGTACAGCGCTAAGGCCTGTACTTGCTTATGTCACATGCACGGCCGAGCATGAAATTTTGATCATTTGCTTGTCTTGTGATGTCAAACCTACCCACCAAGTTTCATCCCTGTTGGTTGATTCCTTCTGGGTGCAACTCTTTTTTTTTTGATAATGATGATGAGTGTAAAATACAGAGAAGAGATAGACATTGGTTCCTTTAAGCAATCTCTGCCTATGATACCTTCCAAACAGATTCTTAAAATTCTCCCCCTAAAGAACCCCACAAAATTAACATTAATGTGTCTCCGTCATGCTGCAGGAATGGGAGGCATGTGAAAAGGATGTTCTCTGTGCCTCATTAGCAGGTGAGAATGGTTAAAGTCTACAAACTGCTGCTAATTCCTCTTGCACACGTGCAGCTGAGGAGAATTCCTGTTTGCCGACCACAGGTTTGAGTAGAAGTGTAATAACTTCAAGACCACCAGCTTAGATCTGGCTGCCAAACCACATGGTTCACTGGCAAATAAAGTGTGTGGGGGTTAATGAGCCATCACAGAGCAATCTAACACATGATTTACTCACAGACCCATTCAGATGGCGATTGGCTAGAGAGGTGATAATAGGTAATTTGATACCAAATTGGTGAGTCTTATCAGCATCTGTGAACCACTGAGCATGCTCGTCTCAGAATCTAGGCTGCTGATTGGCTGTCAAATTGAATTCCTTGTTAATAGCGTCAGTGCTTCCTGATTAGTCTGCAGCACACTGTGGTCAGTCTATCGCAGCACCATTGACAGTATCCTCTCCCACTGTATGATCGTGTGGTATTCCAGCTGCACCATCTCAGAGAGGAAGGATCTGTATCGTGTGGTCAGGGCGGCTGGACGGATCATTGGAACTGACCTCCCCAACCTGGACAGTATGTATGCCAGTCGACTAAAGAAGGCGGCTCACAATATCAGCAATATCATATTCTCCATAATGTAATTCAACCTCCATATACTGTCAACATGTACATTCATATATTTTGCACATCCATGCACAGTCACCTTACACATTTATTACTTGTTATTTATTTATATTTATGTTGTAACTGTTGTGGTAGTTTATTCCCATTCTCACATGGAGTTCACTGTCCAAATGTAAATATCTTAATTATCTATATTGTATATTGCTGCTCTCTTTATTGTTTATTGTTTCTTCTTGGAGAGAGTCGCACTAAATTTTGTTGTATGCAAGTACAATGACAATAAAAGGATTCTCTTCTAAACACACCAACTTTCAACACCTCTGTTCGGTCTGGTCGACACCACACAGCACTTTTAGTTTGTGCGTAAACAGTATCGGTACTGAAGTCAAGGTATTAGTATAGGTAGCATTTTTGAATGATAGCCAGCCCTACTAACCACCATTAGCTTTCAGAAGAAGCAGCACCTTGACAGCAGGTAAAGGAATCCTTTGTAGTTGGAACAACCTGTTGAAGTCAAACTCCAAACCAGTAGGGGGCAGCAGTGTAAGAAAATGCAGTGTTCATCTTCTCTCTTTACTCCCTACCAGTCTATAAGAACTGTTGCAAGTTCAGTACTGTTGGCTACCTGTCTTTAAATGATCTAACACCTTCAGCACCTTCAGCATGATTGACCAGAGGTTAGAATTCGCCGTCAGGGCAGCAGCACTACTTCTTCATCCTCTCGTGTTGGACTGATTCCACTCTACAGCACTACAGTCACTCACTACCGCCTCTGCAGGTACAAAGTGGTATTACGAGACAGGACGGCCCAGGGCTAGCTTTTTAGCATGCCAACTTCAGTAGATGTCTCTGCAGCATGATGCATAGACGTCTTTGACACACCATCAAAACTATTATTTCTTGACATTCTGTTGAGAATTTTAGTTCATTTTTGAATGGTTGAAACTAAAATCGTACATATGGCACCTTCAAGGCTACAAATGATCCATTAGTATGTAGCATGTAGCTAAAAAACATCATTACACAAAATTCCCCATATGTAATCACTCTAGATATTGCAAGTTTGCTTCTTTAGTTTTTGGGATGGGAGGTAACAGGAAATGGAAGCTAATAGCCACTAGATTAGCATCATGCAATAAATCATCATCAAATACTCCCCTCAAACGTACCTGCTGTTAATTGTTGAAGCTGCACTATGGAAGTTTTAGGGATTTGGTGGATTATGTGTAATTGTTGTGCTATGGCTCCTTTGGCCATACTGATGGATCTGATGATGGCGAGTGCTTTGAAAGAGAATTCAAAGAGAACTCAGTCAAAACTCGGTGAAGGACGCGTGTTCTTCCGAGGATGCAAGTGAACCATCTACTATTGTCATATCATATCTTCATCGGTAAGTTGTTGATTTTGCATTTGTGACCTAAACATCAATCCACACCATTTTGAGCTTTCTGAGCTTTTACGTGTGACGTAATATGTAAAGGACGTATGACATGCTCCAGAAAAAACCTCCCGTGAAATCTGATAACACCGACTCTTGAATGATTATTTGAGGTGTTACAGGACGACTCGCAGCTGCACACGCACACTATACTTTTAGCGTTTTGCTACTTGTTTCAATTTCAACAAGAATCATTATAGTACAGCTCATGTGGTTTCTTACACTGTATAAGATTCTGTTATCTATAAAAATAAACACAAGTGGGGAAAAAAAACAAGCCCCAAAGAAGCTGCTAGCACCGTTTTTGAGAATGTGATGTACTTCTGTCTTTTAATTATACATAGTAGCATGTCATACACCAAGGGTGCTCAGTCTTAATCCTGGGGATCTACCACCCTGCAGAGATCTGCTCCAACCCTGATCTAAAACAACTGATCCAGGTAAGCAAGGCCTTCAGGGGCATCTGAATGTATAGGCCAGGTGTGTTGGACCTGAACGCTCTAGGATGGCAGATCTCCAGGACCAGGATTGAGCACCCTCAGTGTAAGAAGCCAAATGAGCATAAGCCTGTATGATTAACTTAACAACGTGATGCAGTTTGAGGAAAGTGTGCAATGATTCAGGCATGCAGTGTGCATGATGCTAATTGGTGGCTATACGTTTGCCATTACGTGATGGCTGCATTACCTATATAGATCTGGTGCAGAGCAACAGAAACAAACTTCAGACCTGCTTGGCTTTGGCTGATTGCCCTTGTTTTTGGGGGGGGGTTCTATGTTTAGATCCACGGTTTTCTCTCAGATGGGTACCACATGAGGTGGGCCTTCCAGCAGAAGGCTGCAGTTTCTCAGGTCACTGCCTATAAAACACTGCCACTGACCTCTAACCCTGAACTGCTCCATATGTGAAGCTCCTGCCCTCTTCCAGACTGCATGCTTGTGCTGTATATGGGAATATGTTCTCAGTGCTCATTCTGCGGTAAAAGAAGGTTGAAACAGTATCTAATTCCTATGTAATCCAAATTATTAGAAATAGGCACTTTGTTCCCCGTGAGTTCTTCCTGAAGCAGATATATCATGCTCATTAGCTCACAGTCATTAAAGGGCCCAAATCAAAGAACCTCTCTCTACCAGTCACTCCCTGACCCATACAGTCCTTACACTAATCAGCCGTAACATTAAAACCACCTTCTTGTATCTGCACTCACTGTCCATTTGATCAGCTCCATTGACCATATAGGAGCACTTTGTAGTTCTACAGTTACAGACTGTAGTCCATCTGTTTCTCTGTTACCCTGTTCTTCAATGGTCAGGACCCCTACAGGACCACCACAGAGCAGGTATTATGTGGATGGTGGGTCATTCTTAGCACTGCTGTCAGTGACACTGACGTGGTGGTGGTGTGTTAGTGTGTGTTGCGCTGGTGTGAGTGGCTCAGACACAGCAGTGCTGCTGGACACCTCAGTGTCACTGCTGGACTGGGAATCGTCCACCAACCAAAACTATCCAGCCTAGAGCGTCCTGTGGTCAGCGTCCTGAGGGCAGCGTCCTGAGGGCAGCGTCCTGTGACCACTGATAAGGGACTTGAGGACGACCAACACTGCACTGTGCAGCAGCAGATGAGCTATCGTCTCTGACTGTACATCTACAAGGTGGACCAGCAAGGTAGGAGTGTCTAATAGAGTGGACAGTGAGTGGACACAGTATAAAAAGTATTACAGAGAAACAGATGGACTACAGTCTTTAACTGTAGAACTACCAAGTGCTCCTATACGGTCAGTGGAGCTGATAGTGGGCAGTTAGTGTAGATACAAGGAGGTGGTTTTAATGTTATGGCTGATAGAAAGTAGTGCATATAGAAAATACGCTGCTGTTTTATTCTAAGGGATAAAGAGAGGTTGGAAAATGGCCATGTAAAAAGAAAGAGTGACCATGTTTGGTACATGAAGCCACACAAAAAATAGAATGTGGGCCTTTTAAACAGTGAGCAAGTGTTTAACTTTAACAGAGGGATTCACTGCCACCCAGTGGACAAAAGGAGCAACAATCTGTAGAAATCCAGAGAGGGGTTAGGTAGGGAGGTGCCGCAAATGTTGGTATAGATTGGGATATCGAAATTACACTGCCCCTTAAATTAATAAATGGTAATTGGCATGAATTTCATGTTTTCAGGTTAAAAAAACTTGTAATAAATGCTTATTAGCTCACTGTGGTTAATCAATCAGCAAACATTCAACTATAACACATGAATCGCTGCCACCCAGTGGACAAAAGTGGGAAAACACAAATCAGCCTGCTATAAAGCATATTAGAGTACAATTATTTAACTTTTTATTATTAACCCAAACTAAGCACTCTGGACAAAAACTGAGCCCCCTCTGTGATGTTCTGGGGGTGTTTTAATTACGTGGAAATGGGTTCTTTGTTTGAGGTGACAGTAAATTTGTGTTTTCACAAGACTGCAGATGTTACTGATTGGCATAATATACATTCAGGAGCATTCACACATCTGGACTGGCCCGCAAAATCCCCATATTTGAATCCTCTTGAAAATCTGTGGGACTATCTGGAACAACCAGTGAAACACCAGGGAAGGCATCTACCAAATCTGGCCCAACTGCACCATTCTTTGATGCAAGAGTGGTTGAACATTGATGTGGCCTACATCCAGAAACTTGTCCAGTCCATACCAAATCCAATCACAGCTGTTATTCATGCTTGTGGAGAGACACTTCAGTCACAGGTGACTCAGAACACTTATTTATTGAGACTGGACTCTGTTTTCATAAGTGGCCTGATACGATTCATTACACCCCAACCCAAAATCATATCTACAAACTGCGAAAAAAGTTTTGCCAAGTGAAATGATCGTTGGTCATCTCCACCAAGACAAAAGTGGGACTCGACACCATTGCAGTCTTTGGAGATGTTGTTGTGGTGTTAAGGGCAGTCATTGTAACGGTTTGCGTGCATGTAGTCCTGCGTGGTGCAGCCGTCTGCCAATGGTGCTGGCACTAACAGGATGACTCATGGAGGACATCACTGCTCACTGAATGTCTTGAATCATTTGCATGTCTCATGATGTCAAACCTACCCACCAAGTTTCATTCCTGTCGCTCATATCAAAATCATGTTTCTAGAAGTTTAACTTGTTTTGAGTCATTTTATCATTTGTAAAACTGTCATATTCTTTTGGCATGTGAACAGCATTGGTACTGACTCTAGTCCACAGTAGCTGAGGCAGAGGGGCGAGGCAAAGGGGATCTCAGGATGCCACGGTATCTTTTACAGTGTAAATTCAGTGAACTCTGACCTCTGGCCTTGTTCCCCTTTTAACTATTACCACGTCAGCTTCATCTAAGACTGCAATGGTGTCGTGCCAGACTGTCATGGAATGACTCTTCAGTGACGAGTCCCGCTTTTGTCTTGGTGGAGCCGGCCAACGATCATTTCACTTGGCAAAACTTTTTTTGCCTTTTGCGGGTATGATTTTTGGGTTGGGGTGTCATGTCAGACCACTTATGAAGACAAACTCCAAGTCTTCTGAGTCACCTGTGACTGTAATGTCTTTCCATGAGCTCAAATAACAGCCGTGATTGGATTTGACATGTACTGGACAAGTTTCTGGATGTAGGTCACATCATCTGGATGTAGGTTCAGACACTCTTGCATTATAGAATTGGTCAGTTGGGCCAGATTTGGTGGATGCCTTCCCTGGCGTTACTGGTTGTTCCAGGTGGTCCCACAGACTTTCAAGAGGATTCAAATCTGGAGATTTTGAGGCCCAGTCCAGATGTGTGAATGCTCCTGAATGTCCATCATGCCAATCAGTAACATTTGCAGCCATGTGAACGGCAGAACTGTCATACAGGGATAGGAATGTTATGGTAAGATTGTTTTAACTCAGTACCAGTGAAACTCAGCAGCACTTCATGGTTGTTCAGATACTGTCATTCATATTTCATTTTGATTGACTACCTACAGTGGTTGGTCTGGCGCAACGGATAACACCACTACCTGCAAGTGAGCTACCAACCTGTATGGGAGACTAGGGTTCGATTCCCGGTCTGGGTGGCTACACTGTCCTACACCAATAAGAGTCCTTGGGCAAGACTCCTAATGCTACATTGGCCTACCTGTAATATGATGAACCTGGTCACTCTGGATAAGAGCCTCAGCTAAATGCTGTAAATGCCATCACTATTCATAAACCCATAAAGAACACTACTAAGGTAGTCATAATAGTGTAATAATGCATGTGAAGGAGGAGACTGAATTGCATCGATTCTGGAATGTCAGAATAGATTATAATCTATTATTATTAAATAAATATTCTAGAATATCAAAATTCTCAGTGTATTTTCATAAACAAATTGGTAACACTTCAGAATAAGGCTACATTTATAAAGGATTTATAAATGGTTTTGAAAAAGGCTATTATTATATAAAAAGGGCAAAAATGAGCTCCTCCATATGATGTATGTGAATATGAATTGAAGCTGACAGGATTGCGAACTGATGGAAGTACGATCAGTAAACATCAAAATATGAGCTTTAATAGTATAAAAGTATGTGTGTTTACTGTTAGACTCACAACAGGTCACTTGTATGTGTATGTATATGTGTGTATATATATATATATATATATATAAGTAGTAGTAGTAGTATTCCTCCCCATTACTAATGTTAACTGTCTGTAAAGCACGGTATGAACTGCCAACAGTATGAAAGTTGTTGTACAAATAAACATTATTATTATTATTATTATTATTATCATTTATGTGTTGTAACTGCTAATTAATAACCATAAGTAAACTCTTTTTGAACCATTCATAAACTCATACCTTTATAAAGGTAGCCTTATTCAGAAGTGGTACCAACAAATCAAATCATGCAAGAGATTTTATGAAGGAATGGATTGCTTGCAGAAGAATCATTGTGTGCTAGCATTGGATGTTTTTTGAACCATTAAGGTCTTATCTGCAGCACACGTTCAAAGATAGTACCCATCTCTGAGATCAGGAGAACAAGAGACGAGAAAGAAAAGGTTGCTAAGGACGTCTTCTTACACAGAGGACAATCACAATGCTCGAGTTTTTAGTCAAAACAAGACAGAACAATCCACAGCTGTGCTCTCCTGACATTTCATTTCCTCCAGGCTGGAAACACCCAGCAAAACAACTTTTAACAGCTAGACATGACGAGTAATAACATGTACCAAGCCACCACCTCATTAGCCACTGTCTTCACCACAGAGTTTAGCCCAACAGAGGTCATATTCAGACCGTCTAGAATCAGCAGCAGCAAACTCTACAGCAGGACCACCTACGTCATCATCGGCCTAACAGCAAAACACTGTTTACTATCAAAGCATGGAACATATTACAGGTTCATCTGTGGCCGCTGTATTGGACCCACCTTCACTCTTGAAAGCTTGATTCAGCCTGTAGAGATAGAACAGGTAACGGTTCTAATGATAAACCAGACCATGAAGCCCATTTTAATCATACCGTTTCAGTTTTTAATCCTTCTGGTCAGCGAATACAACTGACCCCTCTATGCTCCGCCCACAAATGTGGTCTGTTATAGCAAGTGTTGGACAGGCTTTACAGACAGCTAGTAAAAATCTATTGAGCCTAATGAGAACTGTAGCACATAACTTAATGCTGGTCTATGTAGCTTAATACAAAGGTGGCATAGGGGCTTGGGGGTGGGGGGTGTGGGGGGCATCATGTCCCACCCGATATTGGAAACATTTGCATTTGTCCCACCCAAAAGTATACCCCGGGGGGGCAAACAACTGCAACTTTTATTTTGAAAGTGCAACACGGAGGGTAAGTTAGCATGTTTTGGCAGCATGCATCATCTTTAAGACTTGCTGAAGTTTGTGCAGAGGTGCCTGTTTAATGACCAGCTTCACCTACTACCTTGTAGTAAGTGTAGTCTTCTGGCTTTAGAGCATCCAGCAACTTGTCCAGTCCATGCCAAATCCAAATCCAAATCCAATCACAGCTGTTACTGGTGCTCATGGAGAGACATTTCAGTCACAGGTGACTCAGAAAACATATTTATTGAGACTGGAGTCTGTTTTCATAAGTGGCCTGATATGATTCAATACACCCCTAACCAAAATCATAACTGCAAAAGTCAAAAAAAGATTTCTTGGCAAGTGAAATGAGTCACTTGCCATTTGGAGTCACTCTATGAGAGTCTGGCATGACACCATTGCAGTCTTTGGCGATGTTGATTTGGTGTTAAGGACAGTCGTCGTAACGATCTACGTGCGTGTAGTCCTGTGTCATGCAGCCGTCTGCCAATGGTGCTGGCACTAACAGGATGACTCATGGAGGACATCACTGCTCGCTCAGTGTCTGCAATCGTGGTCGTTGGGTCAGTCAGATACAGAGATAAAGCGCTATACTTACTTACGCCACATGTGCGACCGAGCATGAACCTTGAATCATTTGTGTATCTGAAGATGTCAAACCTACCCACCAAGTTTCATTCATGTCGCTCATATTTTAATTTGGTTTAAGTCATTTTATCATTTGTAAAATTGTCATATTCTTTTGGCATGTGAACAGAAGCGGAACTATTTGCTGTGTATTGTACTTCCATGTCACTATATGTCACTATACATACAGTATTTCACTGCCTTAGCTTATAAGGTTATAGCTAGGGAATGAGGTGGGCTTTGATTCAAAGTAGCAACTGTGTCCCCCAGCCCCACCCTCCAATGTCAAACTCGCTCCTACGCCCTTGCATTATTAACAAATATTGATACACTACAATATTGGTTTAGATTGAATGTGCTACAATGCTGGACATTGCTGTTGTAGCTAATCAAGCTGGAAACACTCACAAAGAATTTGCTGCCACGCTAACGCTAAGTGTTTCAAAATAAATAGAAGTTAAATTAATAATGCATGCTAAATCTTGAGGCTAGAGTTTCTCATTACGGGATTTCTGCAATAGTCTGTAAATCTTGTCCAGCAGTTGATACAAAAGAGTGTATTTGTGGGCGGAGCATGCATGTAGCCTACTGCTACAAATACTCAGTATGTAATTGACAGTTACAGTGTAAACAGTAAACGGCAGTAGTGCTGCAGATCACTGTATTCATACTCAAGCTGTAGTTGACTATTAGTTGTTACACAAATACAGCAGTCAAACGTCAGTAGGTAATATATGACAATAATAATGAAACAATGACCATTAATTTGCTATCATGCTGTTAGCTCAATTACATGAGGAAAAGTGTTTCAAAACAAATATAATTTAAAATTAATACATTTTTGAGGCTACAGTTTATCATTATTCACACTCAGGTTAAAAGAGCTTTTTGCATATTTAAGGGTGGAACATGGATATACCCTACCTCACTGCACTGCACACTGTGGGTCAGTACGTAGCAGACAGTTATAATCTAAACAGTGCTCAACTGTAGTTGACAGCTGCCTGTTACAGAAATACATCAGACAAATGTCTATCAGTAGGAAATACATGAAAATAATTAGCATAATATAGTATAATATATCGCAGATTATTTCTCCACCACCCCCTCACCCCCAAACACATGGTCGGTTGCAGCTTAGACCTACATTCTGCTCTCTGTATTTGAGCTTAGATGGTTTAAAACTGTTAACTGTAAAATCACAGATTAACTCATGTAAATACGTAGGAATTTGGCAGAAGCATGAATGATTGTGGAAGAAACAGTGCATTAAGGCTCAGCAGCGGAGCCTGCTAGCGGAGCAGCATGGCAGCCTGGCGGCATTGACTGTTTCCCTCTAGTGATGCTCCAGGAGAGCACCAGCAGAGTGGCTGCCTGAGGCTGAGAGGCAGGGCTCCAGCAGACACTTGCAGTAGCCTTTCTACAGCACGGTGGGCCGCGGATGTAGTGGAGAACAGCTGAAGGAGCGTGGCTGCTGATGCTACCGCCCCTGTAATGAAGCAGGGACACCACAAGCTGCATGGAGTTACACTACAAATGGGGAGGAGGATGCAGTGCTCAGTCTCTCTGCTCTGGTGGTCCAGGGAAGAGGATGTGAGCAGCCCCAATGGAGAACTGGCAGTATGCATGGCACATGCCCCGAGGTACGTTTGTTTACTGTGATGGTGGACATTGCAAAACTCCTGCTCCTGGCCTTTGAACAGGGGACTGTGCAGCATCCTGCTACTGGTGTGTTTGGCTGTTGCCAAAGAGAGCGACTATGCGCAGGGCCTCCTGGGAGAGCACCAGAGCACCAGGACCTAATCAGTTGTGTATGTTACAGTGTGTCTATGTGTTACGTTTGGGTTAATGTGCTGGGCCGTGGGGCTGGTTAACAAGGTTTGGTGCCTGCCGTCAGCATGAGACTGCATGGTTAGAGGGGACCTGCCTACTTACTGAGCACTTTAGCCAGCGCTGCTGTAGGTTACTCCACTGCTGCCGTTCAACAAAGCCTAAAGGCCTGAAGCCTTATGTTTCCTGAATTGTCTTCTTTGCTAAAACATCACAGTATATATATATATATACATTATTTAGCAAACTGTTTAATATTAAATTAGTCCTCTATAGTTCTCCCTCTCATTTCTCTTTCCTAACACAGTGATTGCCGCCCTTCAATCGATGAATATTCTTTTGCTCCTGCTAGTGCTTGGGTCACTTTAAGCCCTGAATGAGGTTACATAATGACTTTATGTGACAGGAAAAAATAAAGCCCACTCAGAGCAGGCCTGCAGACTTTGGCAGTGCAGTGACATGGAATAAAGTCTGGTCTGAGTCTAGCTACTTGTTTACAGCCTGCCTTTCATTAGCTGCAGAATGCCACAGTTTACTTGTGCACACTCGTCTGCATTCCTGCTCTCATTAGTTAATGAGCACGTTCCCTTTGCTTACTCGGCTGTATTTATACACTAATGCAGAAGTAATGCAGATATTTATAATGCCTGCAGCTTCAGTGGGCCAGTGGATTTAAGGCCACAGATGAACTGCCTCAGTCGATGATTCACTGCCTCACAATGCAGGACCTTCATATCACTGCATGAACAACTGCTACAGATTTGTAGCCTTGACCGTAAAACGCTGCTGCTTTCTTCCCGTAATCGTCCCCCCTCTCGTTCAAACCTCCAGTGCCCCACCTCTGAATGAACTGCTTTCTTTTGAGCTGGCTCTTTTAATAAATCAATTCAACCCATTCACATGTTCGGATTGAATGGAACTTGGAACTTTATGTAGTATTTATGGCAACGTCTATAACCATGCTATAAGCAACAGACCTCAAATCAAATTCAACTCGTTTCACAACTTAAGCTTATAAAGCAATTACCTAACATAACATCACTGTGGCACAGTAAAGCTTCAGCTACTAGCGCCCATTCCTACTTGTCTCTGGAAGGACAACCTCTATCCCAGTCCACCCTCAGACACCCCTGTTCACTCTCAGACACCCCAGTTCACCCCAGCACACCCCAGCCCACCCCAAACCAAAGCAGCCCACCCCAGCCCACCCCAAGACACACCAGTCCACCACAGCCCATTCCAAGACACGACAGTCTACCTCACCCCAAGATACGCCAGTCCACCCCACCCCACACCAAGACACCCCTGACCTCACAACAGCCCACTCAAAGACACCCCATCCCAGACCAAGACACCCCAGCCCACCCCTGGACTCCACACTACTTTCTGAGACTCTTCCTAATGCTGTCCATAAGGTCCTCCTCTGTGGTTCTTCCGCATGCTCTCATTAGAGGGGTGCGCACAGCTGATTTGGGATATTGTGTGTTGTGAAAGCCATCACACAAATAAAACTGATTTGAACTGTGAATCAGTGAACCGCTGAATCGGGCGTTGATCCATTTAAAGCAGTACTGTTCTAAAGAATCGGTTCTGTGAAGCGAATGGAACTGACTCAGCGCGCTTGTTCATTTGCCGGAGACGGACCCGTCGGCGTAACTCTGCTGCCCACTAGTGCCCATGTGTGCTATTACCTTGAAAACATTGCACAACTTCTGGAAAAGTCCAAAGCCACGGGGACGTGAATCATCACTCCGTCCACAGCCTCCAGTATAAATAGGGAGGCAGGAGACTTCCAGCTGCAGACGGAAGAGCGCGCGCACGTCCGCAGCTGGGTAAGTGCTGCATTTTTCACAGGAGAGATAGAGGGAGAGGGAGGGAGGGAGGGATGGATGGATGGAGAGAGGATGGGCGTTAGTGTGTCCATGGATGCCTTTACTGAGCTCGCCTCTGAACATGCATTAATGTAGCACCCTAGCATTTCGCTGGGTGCGTATCTTTAGACATTAACAGCGCACGTGACCTTCATTTAAAAAACATGCATCATACATGCATCTGTACACGAGCTCATTAATGCATGCAAATCCTTAATTTATTAAAGAAACAAATAACATACCCTCTATCTATCTATCTATCTATCTATCTATCTATCTATCTATCTATCTGTCTAGATATGCAGCTGTACTTTAACACCTTGGAAAACATGAAACATGCATGCAATTTTTTAAAATCCATATTTTAAGGCTGTGCTGTGTTGTGTCTTTTCCTGCTCGCTGAAAACAGTGATTGCTATTGGCTGAAAACCATGTAAACAGCATTGCTCACCCTTTCCCTGCACAGCATGACCAAGCATTAAATAAATAAAAATAATAAATAAATAAATAAATAGCACTCATCAGCTAATCCCCCTGTAGGTTAACATTATGGTTCAGTTTTTTTGACTAAAACTCCTGCCCTGACGGCAGTCGGTTGAATTGCGTTTGCCTGCATCTTGTCTGAGAGACTGTGTATTGATTTTTCAATGCAGATGGGAATTTGACTCCCTGTCCCAAAAAAGGAGGGGGGTACAGGGTCAGCTGCGTCCTCACTGCAGCACAACTTCAGCTTCATGAAAACAAGCAAATCCCTCCCGGCTTAGGCCCGGCCATCTGCGGAATCGAGCAGAGCAGCTTTCCTTATAAGCACTCCTGGTTTTTTTCCCTCTTTATCCTCATCCATCTCATCAAAACAGAGGCTGTGAAGCATGAGGCACTGTCTGGATTGCACTGCGGCAAAAGCAGACAAGGCAGAGCTAAACATGCCCAAGAGAGGCTGAGCAAAGCAACACCATATAACTACGTAACGACTGCAAAATAACCAGTACTTCATCATTTGAGTTCAGCGTTCTGAGCCGTGCTGTGTTGGCCCGCATTGTCCCGCAGTGTGCAGACACGAGCTTGTATTGTCCACATATCTGTATGGAATTCAGAGGGCTGAGTGCTTCTTATGTAACTCAGGCTCCCTGCTTTGCTCTGGCAAAAGTTTAGAGCTTTTCTCCATGTCAGCATGCAGGCGCTCTGCAGGCCTAACAGTTCTTTCAGATGGCCCTGTGTCCCCAGCAGTTAGAACATGACTAGCATAAGTGTTCTATCAGATGGCCCCATGTCGCTAGTCGATAGTACAAACCTGCCAGAAAAAAACAGCACAGGTCACCGGCAGGCCACCCGGAGAAGCTTTCAGTAAACCAACAGTGGCCCGATACCTTCTTGATGTCAGGGCTGGTCAACAGCAATGGAAGCTGTTATGCTGATCACCTGCAAAACCAGCATCTCCAAAAATAACTTTGTAGAGCATTTCTTTTGGTCCATTAACGATGTACTGTTGCTGTCCAAACAAGTATCTCCAAAATGGCAACTTTGCAGCCATTTCTCATGATCATCATCTAGTCCAGTGTTTTTCAACCCTGGTCCTGGAGCTCTGGTACTTTGTAGTGTGTTTCCCCTGCTCCCAACACACCTGATCCAACTTATCAGCTCATTAACAGCCTGAGTTGCTGTGGATGTGTTAAAGCAGGAAAAGCCCTGAAATGTGCAGGAGAGTGGGTCTCCAGGTCCAGGGTTGAGGTTCTTGGACGAAGTGCAGGAAAGTGAGGGAAATAGCTTGAAGAAGGCAATCTGCTCTAGCTGCACATGAACTCGCATGCACACAAGCATTTTCAAACAGATACGCTGGGGGATACGGCTAAATATGACATCATAGTACTTCAAGGTCACTTTCACAATACTCGATACGCATCAGAAGGGTTTAATTTTTCTGAAGTCTGACATATTAGAAATACAGTTAGGCATATAAGCCCTAATATGGTGTACATGTCCAGTACCATTCAAATATGCTGTACAAAATGAGCAAAATACTTTAAAACAAAAACAGACAAAAGGCTTTTACTATTAGGGTGCTCCGGTCTCTCGTCCACTGAGCGAGGAACAGTGAGCTAAATATCTAATTTAACTCAAATATATCATTCAGCCTTTCCAGTTTTAGCTAGAACGTCACATCACTCAAGATAAAAACATTCCGGATGCTTGTATTTCCTGTAGGACTGACTCCACCATAACCATCTGACGTTATGACAATGGCAGCCTATTAGTAGAATAATAATTTTTTTTAAATATAATAAAACATCCCCCTGTGGTTTATATGCCATATTTTAATAGCACTGGACATGTACAGTGGTTTAAGGCAGTCAGGGTTCCCTTACAGTGATTTTTACACTGTGCTCAATACAGTTAAACCTGACTAATTATGCTGTCGTTGTAATGAGTTAACCAATAGAGGCGCTCAGTGTTACAAGTCCTTAAAAAGTGGAAAGTTCTTCATACAGCATCATGCTTCACTTAAACTCATGGAGTCCCTAAGTGACCTATACAGAACATCCTTGATGCAGTCAAATGATAGTTTGTGAATTTGTGAACATGTGACCTTTATTGATTTTTACTTTTATGCATCATTTGAACACAACAGCTGCTGTTTACACTGTGTGAAAGTCTCATGATGAATGGACCAACAGAAATGGCCCAAAATTGCATGGAAAGACATCTGGTTCCATTGACTTACATTATTATTCAGTTTGGATTTTGGCCTCTCCTGTAAAGTTGCCATTTGGAGATACTTGTTTTTATTTGGACAGCGACAATATATATATATATCAATCACTGAAATATACTTGCTGATATTAAAGTACATGTTAAACTACATGTGACATTAAAGTACATTTTAAAGTACATTTCTAGTGCATTAAAATATACTTAATTACTGACGATGACCTCATTTCTAGAATAAAACTACGAAACTATGAAATGCATAATGAAATGGTTTTTGAGACATATGTTACCGGTATTTTCACCTTAAAATAGTTTTAAAAAAACCCGCCATGTGACCTCTTTGTCACAATAAGACTAATAACTGATATATTATATATTATATATTATATATTATATTATAACTGGATAGTATAACTGATCCCTCATCGTTTTCCTTTAAGGGGAAATGAGTCTGGACTCTTATGGGTTAATCACCACTACATTATAAGCAAGTGGTGACGTAATGTGACCACAATGATAATAAGTATGATCATATGACCTACCAGCCACCCACATCAACACACCCAGAATAAGGTTATAATACAAGATACATGGTGGTAGATTAGTTTTCTTTCTAATCAGGCAGAAAGTATGTATACAAGTTCAGAAAGTCAGATTTGCTACCCCAACAATGAACCTCCAGTTCTGTCTCTGGTGGACACTGATAACCGCAAAAATATGCGCAGAACTGATAGAACTGTATCAGAACAACCCGGAAGGTTTCAATATATATTCGTTTCAATATTGCTTACACATTAGAACATACAGTGGCATTCAAAAAGGCTAGAGCCATCAATCACAGTTTTGGAATCTATAACCTGTTTTATGGCAGATCAAAATAAAGGATGCTAGTACCTACATCTTTATAGGTTTAAAATAAGTAGTTGGCTGTAAATAATCAATGACGGTCATGTGTTTGAGGCATCCAGGATGATTCTGATATGAAGCCTGTAGAACATTGAGAATAAAGTTATAATCAAAATTGAGTTAGGAATAAAGGATTGTTTTGAAGGCCTCATATTTCAAAAGTATTGATGAAATCGTCCGTTATCAAGGCAGGGAATGGTATTGCATTACTGCATTATTGCATTGTATTACACTGATTAGTATTCCTATCAGTTTATTATTTCTCATTTAATAACTTCCTGTCACTCTTGAAATTCTATGCATAATACTGAATAAAGTATTTAAAACGTTTTAAAAAGAGGTGTTTATTATATTTAAACCTACACTGCATTGAAGTGGAAGTATGCTTTATCTTGTTCAGATCAAACTGAAATATTGTTTAGTAATCATGTAACTACTTTTAAATATTCACTAAAACCTGCAATATATCGTTACTGTCCAAAAAAATGATCTAATCGAAATCTAAATAAAGTATCTAAATTGTTTGCTATTTTTAGTTTTCTGTATAATTTAAGCTCAGCAGCTGCCCTTTACATTTGGTGAAGAAATCATGATAATTGGACCAATAGAAATGCTCCAAATTACTTTAAATAAAATATCTTTACATTAATTTACATTAAAAATAAAGAACGTTTTTGCCCTTTCCTGTGAAGTTACCCTTTTGGAGATACTTGCTTCTTCCTGGACAGGAACAATATCTTATTGGTGTCTAGTTTACAATATTTAAATTGACATCCTAACAGTTATTATTGTGTATAAATAACAATAATGATAAATATGATTCCAGTGATTTGTGTAAGTGGAAACACACTATTCGGTTATTCAATCATACTTGAAGCATACTTCATCAGTATCAGCATATAACTGTATTTTCTATACTTTGCAATGTATTTTCAAACTGTATTGTTAATGCTATTGTCATGAGCAGTATTGCGCCCCCTGCTGGGTCTTATCAGCATTACAATAACACATAGCGTCCCAGACAGACAAAGCAGTCATGATGGCTGTTTGTTCCAGAACTAAGAATAGGCCAAACACAAAGGAGCTCGCCCTTGCTGGTAGAGAGTTAGAGTGTCGGTGGGATGATGACTTGCACAATTGAAGGTAGTGCTGGAAAACAGCCGCACGCTGCAAACGTTACATAATGGTAATTACTATCCAGCATGTTCAGTCACAGTCGGTGTTGAGTCACTGTGACCATGACACACTGCAGGGCACAGTGATTCAGTGTGATGACTCTTTCTGAAAGCTCATGTTTTGCTTCATCTTCCTTTAGTGTGTTTCTACATCCGAAGGCTGGACTCTGAGAGTGACCGAAGATGAGGGCGTGTTGGTCAGTCCTGGGCCTCTCTCTCCTCTACATCTCTGCTGAATGTCTGCTCCCCCCCTCCAAAGAGGACCTCCAGGGTAAGCTCAGTGGAACCGCTGGCTGTGCTGTTGGCACTTGTCCAAATTCAGTGTAATCTCTTTAAACCTTCAAGCAGAACTTTGGATTAGATTTTGTAGGCCAGTCCAAACAGGTCTGGTGTCCAAAGATGACTTTTTATGGTTAGTTCTGCATTGGAGCTATGAGGTAATGCAGCTGGCTAATAATAGTAAATATATAAACTACATGAATCATACTCATCGTACATGCTCTTGGATCCACAGGGCATAGAGAGTAAACGATAATAAGTTTTATATTGAACATCCAGCAAAACGTAAATGAAATAATATGATAATATGTTTAAATACAAAATAAAAATAAGAAGAAACTTGCCTTAAAACACACGGATCGGATCTGTCTGAGAACTGTGTGGGTGTGGCTAATAATCAGCTTGATTGACAGCTCTCTGTCCTACATTGCTAGTCTGCTCCGCCTCTCATAAAGAACTAGCATCATTATCCAGCTTTTGTGTGATGATAACTGGATGGAAAAAGTGGACGGATGAAGGAATAAACGGACGAAGAAACAAAATTTGTGTATAGATGAAAGAATAAACGGATGAAAGAATAATGTTGGTGTATGGATAAAGGAATGAACGGGTGAAGGAACAATGTTGTTGTATAGATAAAGGAATGAATGGATGAAGGAACAATGTTGGTGCATAGATAAAGGAATGAATGGATGAAGGAACAATGTTGGTGCATAGATAAAGGAATGAATGGATGAAGGAACAATGTTGGTGTATAGATAAAGAAATGAACAGATAAAGAAACAATGTTGGTGTATGGATAAAAGAATGAAAGGGTGAAGGAACAATGTTGGTGTATAGATAAAGGAATGAAAGGATGAAGGAGCAATGTTGGTGATGGATAAAGGAATGAACGGATGAAGGAACAATGTTGGTGTATAGATAAAGGAATGAAGGGGTGATGGGCAGCTACAGACAGGTGGTCGGGTTTGCTAGCTGTTGGTTATGCTGGTTAGCTTTAGCTCACAAAGTTTCTCTGACTCTGAAACTGTCTTGTGTGGGCGGGGCAAGAGATGTCAGCCCTGTGATTGGTTAGGAAATACTTACGGAAGCTTTACCCAGGATTAGGACCGCCCAGTTTACATGGAGAGGAGAGAAATATGGTGAGATATATCAATCGTTCATTAGACTGGCCAAATGGCTTTTTGCTCAGGGTTTGAGGAACCTGCTGGCAGAATTCCACTTTCCATTAATATCACTGGCTTATAGAGCTGTAACCAATCTAGCACAGTGTCAGCAACACCATGTTATATTAGACCTAGTCATCGATTGCTCATAATATTAGTTTTTTTAATTTTCCAAAATAAAAGCATGTATTTCAATGTTGAAAACTATTTAACAGGACAGTAATCTTGGTGGTCCCAGGGTGGACCAGTGGTGGCAAGGGATCCAGCCTTATCAAGCTTAGGGACTGATTTGAATGTGCTATTGGGGGTATGCTATAAACAGTACCAGGAATCTTGAATTCTGGACCGTTTTCCCAATTGTGTAGATAAAAGTGAGTCATGCAGTGTCTGCAGTAGCTCCAGTGCAAAACTGCTTCTTCTTCTTGGTTGTCTACATTCAGAGTATTGTGTCAATTTTACTTTTACCTGCTCGGAGCTGATGCCAGCTGTATTCGTCTGTCCACAGAGATCTCCCAGATCGGGGAGAAGTACGTGGATAAGGAGATTGAAAATGCCATTAACGGGGTGAAGGAGATGAAGACAGTGATGGAGAAGTCTGAGCAAGATCACAAGAAGTTCCTGTCTTCCCTGGAGAAAACCAAGCAGCAGAAAGAGGTTTCATACTGTGGACATAAATAACTTTACTCTTACTGTATGCATTGCATCATCACTGTTGGTCACTGTATGAAAACTTAGTTTACACTGGGTGGAACAGTAAAAGACGCCTCTGGTTCCAGAACCCTGCAGTATAAACAGGTTTCAAACATAAATCATACACTCATCGTCAAAAGAATAGCTGCACCCAGAAGGACGTGTGGGTGCAGTGCAATTGGGAAGGAAGATAAAGGTTACCAGGAACAACAAATGATGATACATTTAGACTGATATGGGCAATATTTATTGAGCTACACATACAGAAGTCTGTCTCTCAGTATGGCGTCGGGCCGCCGTGTTTGCTAACCCAACATACCAGACGTCTCAGCATGGAGTTGTAGAGGGTCCTAATGGTGTCCTGTGATAATCCATCCCATGCAGCTTGAATATCCTCACACAGTTCCTGCAGATGGTGCGGTAGGGGTGGAGGTGGAGTAACACCAGGCCTTCTGGACGTGTGACAACAAACCATCCATCTTGGCGATGACCACGGTGCCGCCACACACGGATTCGTTGGCCGTCTCTACCAAGACAAAAGCGGGACTCGTCACTGAAGATGACCCGCTACCATTCTGAGTCACTCCATGACAGTCTGGCACGACACCATTGTAGTCTTTGGTGACACTGACATGGTGTTAAGGGCAGTCGTCGCGACGGTCTGTGGGCATGTAGTCCTGCGTTGTGCAGCCACCTGTCAATGGTGCTGACACTAACTCGTGGAGGGCATCGCTGCTCACTGAATGTCTGCAATAATGGCTGTTGGGTCAGTCAGGTACAGCGATAACACACGTCCTTGCTTACATCACATGTGCGGCCGACTGTGAAACTTGAATCATTTGCATGTCTCAGGATGTCGGACCTACCCACCAAGTTCCATTCCTGTTGGTTGATTCCTTCTGGGTGCAGCTATTTATACAGCTGGTCTTTTGATGACGAGTGTATTTATTGCACGTTTATGTATTTCATATGGTGTAACAGCATCTCAAATCCTTGGCAAAATTTACTGTTGCGTGTTGTTTCATTTTGTATAAACAACTGTTTGTTGCTAGGATGCCCTGAAGGCCGCGGAGGAAGTGGAGGAGAAGCTGAATGAAGAACAGCGGGTGTGTAATGACTCCATGCAGGCGTTGTGGGAGGAGTGCAAGCCGTGTCTGAAGAACACCTGCATTAAATACTACTCCCGCACCTGCAGCAGCGGCTCCGGCTTGGTGGGCAGGCAGGTGAGACCATAAGAGCCTTAAACTGCTACCAATGTATTTGACCTTCTTTAACCAAAACTTAGAGAGACAAATAGAGACAGATTTTAAGTGGGGAAATTTAACCCAACAACCCTGAGCTGCAAACTGCCAGTAGATACGTTAGACCAATCAGTGGCAACCAAACATCCACGTGCTGCATACAACACAACCCAAACTGACCCATGTTCGATGGGTATGCTGGTCTTTTGGGCAAGAAAATTGGCCTGGACCTTAAAAACTCTGAACCTCAATCTGCATGTTCTCTCTAATGAGGTTAATCTCATTCTGGCACGCCAACAGTAAACATGTACTCAGTAATCCCTTTGAGTAATGTTCCACTGACCACTAAATGACCGATGTACACCAATCAGCCATAACATTAAAACCACCTCCTTGTATCTGCACTCACTGTCCACTTTATCAGTTCCACTGACCTTATAGGAGCACTCTGTAGTTGTACAGTTCCAGACTGTAGTCCATCTGTTTCTCTGCATACTTTATTACCCTGTTCTTCAATGGTCAGGACCCCCACAGGACCACCACAGAGCAGGTAT
>CM067481.1:35121798-35135262 GCA_034552555.1 Semaprochilodus insignis | reverse complement strand
ATTTGCCCTCGCGTGACAGGTGGCACTGTGAACGAAGATGTCATCATAACCAAGCCATTTGGGAACGATAAAATGACCTGCAGGGAGATTCGCCGTAACTCTGCAGGCTGCATCAAACTGCGAGAGGAATGTGAAAAATGCAAGGAGATCCAGCACATTGGTAAGCTCTCTAGTCAAGACCTTCAAGCTTTCACGCACGACCTTGTTGTTTCCCTCTAAACTGAATTCCATGTATGATAGCTGCAATATAAATCCAAGCTTATTCATATTTTGTAAGTGCTGAGAGATAACTGAAGCTCAAAGACCAGCCTGCTCTGCTTCTCCTCTGCAGATTGCTCTGGAAAGAAGCCTCTGGAAGGCCCTCTGAAGGAGGAGCTGGAGAAGGCCCTGGCTGTGGCTGAGAGATTAACTCAGGAGTATAACAAGATCCTTAAGCACTTTGAGGAGGAGATGTTCAACACTTCAAAGCTGCTCGACATGTTCAACAAGCAGTTCGGCTGGGTGTCCTCCCTGGCCAACCACACCAAGAGTGATGATGGGATCTTTAAAATCCAAGCGGTGAGCTCTGATGTAGGCTGAAAGCAATACTGAACACACTGCAGATTCATAGTGGATTGAAATCACTCCACACTTATCACTGTTAGACTGTAGACACTACACACACTGCAGATTCATAGTGGATTGAAATCACTCCACACTTATCACTGTTAGACTGTAGACACTACACACACTGCAGATTCATACTGGATTATAATCGCTCCTGTCAGACCGTAAACACTACATGCACTGCA
The DNA here is from genome assembly GCA_034552555.1 of Semaprochilodus insignis. Taxonomy (NCBI): domain Eukaryota; kingdom Metazoa; phylum Chordata; class Actinopteri; order Characiformes; family Prochilodontidae; genus Semaprochilodus; species Semaprochilodus insignis. The sequence goes on along the minus strand of CM067481.1, from coordinate 35,134,471 downwards.
GATTCATACTGGATTATAATCGCTCCACAGTCATTACTGTCAGACCGTAAACACTACACGCACTGCAGATTCATACTGGATTAAAATCGCTCCACAGTCATTACTGTCAGACCGTAAACACTACACACACTGCAGATTCATACTGGATTAAAATCACTCCACAGTCATTACTGTCAGACTGTAAACACTACACGCACTGCAGATTCATACTGGATTAAAATCACTCCACAGTTATTACCGTCAGACTGTAAACACTACACACGCTGCAGATTCATACTGGATTATAATCAGATTTGGCTGTTCAACGGATCGTTTGCTTGAAGGCTTATCTGCGTCGAGTCGGTCTAAGCAGAGACTCTCCCTCTGGAAAGTGGATGTGCTACATTTGAGCCTGCCGGCTGTTCGCCGTAAATAGACTTAACTTTGCCTGCTTTGTGTGTATGCAGTATATTCTACAGTAAATCTGCCCAGATAATAACAGAGCAGCCAACATTATGTTTGAAGCACTGCCAGACTTTAGTCCGAGACCTAGCTCTGAGGTTCAGCTTCTTGTCACATTTGTTACGACATCTGCTGTTGGATTTTTTTTTTCTCAAAGTGCTGCAGAACAAAATAAATTCCCTTTATTTAGGATTCATTCATCCGGTTCATGGTCTTGAAGAATCTCAGTTGACTAACGGTCTCTGACTAATGATTTGACTTTGAGGGGACAGCACCCCAAAAAACTACAGCTGAGAAAGACTTCCGTCATTTTAGCTACATTAGCCTTGTAGCTCCAGTGCAAGATTTCTTGGCTGATTAATTTTTTTAGGTAATAATATTCCAGATCCAAGATGGCTTCACATATCCAACTTTATAGAACCCAGTAACTCGTGTTCATATTTATTTTCAGTATTGCCAAAAATAAGCATATTAAGTAATATGAAGCTGTTTTCTGCTTTAACAAAGGTCATATCCAAGACCACGGAGGACCCTGAGAAGGAAGCAGACACCAAAGTGTCAGTCAAACTGTTTGATGAGCCAGAAATGACCTTCACAGTGCCAGGAGAAATCCCCTGGAACGACCCCAAATTCTCTGAAGTTGTGGCAAAGGAGGCTCTGGACCGCTACAAACAGAACACTGTGTAAGTTCAAGAAATGATTTTGCCTCCAGGCTTTTAAAACAAATAAGAAAACCTCAATTTCTCCAGTTTTATATGCACTCATCGTCAAAAGAATAGCTGCACCCAGAAGGAGGTGTGGGACTGCAGTGCTGTTGGGAAGGAAGATAAAGATTACCAGGAACAATAAACGATTATAAATTTAGACTGATATGATCAATATTTATATAGCTACACATACAGAAGTAGTGTCTCTCAGTATGGCACCGGGCCACCATGTTTGCTAACACATGACAGACGTCTCAGCATGGAGTTGTAGAGGTTCCTAATGGTGTCCTGTGATAATCCATCCCATGCAGCTTGAACATTCTCACACAGTTCCTGCAGATGGTGCAGTAGGGGTGGAGGTGGAGTGACACCAGGCCTTCTGGTGCACATTGATTCATTGGTCGTCTCCACCAAGACAAAAGCGGGACTCGTCACTGAAGATGACCCGCTGCCATTCTGAGTCACCATTGCAGTCTTTGGCGACACTGACGTGGTGCTAAGGGCAGTCGTTGTAATGGTCTGTGTGCATGTAGTCCTGCGTCCTGCAGCCATCTGCCAATGGTGCTGGCACCGGATGACTCATGGAGGACATCACCGCTCGCTGAATGTCTGTAGTTGTGGCTGTCGGGTCAGTCATGTACAGCGATAAAGCCCCGTCCTAGCTTACGTCACATGCTCGGCCAAGCATGAAACTTGAATCATTAGCATGTCTCATGATGTCAAACCCACCCACCAAGTTTCATTCCTGTGGGTTGATTCGTTCTGGGTGCAGCTATTTGTGCAACTGTGCTTTTGACGAGCGCGTTTCTACTGTTCTGGACGAGCAGAAATTTAGTGGAACCAAACGAGACTCTTCTTTTTCCCTGTTAAGTTTCTATTTCAGAGTTAAAACATTTTCTTACTGTGATATGATCTCATGATTCATATTCATCACTTTGTTGTACAGCACCAACTATAAAACATCTTTTGTTTCCTTCCTTTAGGGTTGCGAAGTAAAGAGTCCTCGATGGAACTTCCTGTCAGGGAGCTGACAGAGCAACTTCACAAGCCCCTACAAGTCACTGAAAGAAATGTAATAAGCTTCTTCCGCATCAATATCTCACAACATACTGAAAGCTGTTCTACGTACTTAGCTGGATATCCTCTGTCTAGCATTATCCCTGCTGTATGACCCTCAACTAGCCCTCGAGAGAGATCCTCAGGAGTTCACCGGGAAATAGAAGTGCTTCTGACGATCTAGAAAGTAGCCGCTGTATATTGATTGACAGATGTTAATAAAATGTGTAAAGGTGAAGGTGACTTCTTCTGTTTCACTTTCTATATGGATTTCCATGCGGATAACAGCAGAAGAATATCAGAGGGTTCATTTCTTTCCAGTATAGTCACACAGATACTACAGTGGAAATTCACTAAGCTGATATGAATATAAGGCCAATCATGTGCCTGCAGGATAATCAGATAAGTGAGATGAGGAGGTTCTCATCAGGAATATATTACTGGCTAATAAGACTCCGCCCACCTGTTGTTTAGAGGTGGAGCGAGTCAATATGTTTTCACTGAAGACTGCAGAGAAACAAAAACTTTAGAGTAAAGCATATGTGATGAGGTGTGGTTAAGATATGATTTCTAATTTCTGCTTCATTCATACATTCATTCATCTTCTAAGCCACTTACCCTTTCTCGGTCGGGGGAGGGGTGCTGAAGCCTATCACACTTATAGGGCCAAAGTCAGGAAACGCACTAGACAGGCCACCAGGGCACCAATTAAATCATTAGAATGTAAACAAGGTCATACAGCATGTTCCAATATGAAATACTAACTTTAATAGAAACTTACCAAGTCAGGACATTAAAAACTCACACTGGTGGTGATAGGAATTTGACGCCTGAAGAGTCAATGCCTCTAAAAGCTACTGTCCAGAACAGCTGCACCCAGAAGGAGGTGTGGGATTGCAGTGCTATTGGGAAGGAAGATAAAGATTACCAGGATCAATAAATGATGATAAATTTAGACTGATATGATCAATATTTACTGAGCTACACATACAGAAGTAGTGTCTCTCAGTATGGTGTCGGGCCACCATGCTTGCTAATGCAACGTGCCAGATGTCTCGGCCTGGAGTTGTGGAGGTTCCTAATGGTGTTCTGTGATAATCCATCCCATGCAGCTTGAATATTCTCACACAGTTCCTGCAGATGTTGCAGTAGGGGTGGAGGTGGAGTGACACCAGGCCTTCTGGACGTGGGACGTGTGACAACAAATCGTTCATCTTGGTGCTGGCCATGGTGCATGTCTCATGATGTCAAACCTACCCACCAAGGTTCATTCCTGTCGGCTGATTCATTCTGGGTGCAGCTATTTTTTTGACGATGAGTGTATTACATGAACTGGTTATGAATATGCTACCTGTAAAGCAAAAAAAGCCATCTGTAGGTTCAAGCCATTTGACATCACCCCTGGTCCCCATCGCCACCACTGTAAAGACATCTGTAAGTTTCTCTGCAATAAACCACTTTACGTTGAATATAACACCACATGGTTTCCTTTTGGGGACATGATTTGCAGTTGACATTGTAATATACCACAATGTTCCAGCAGCACTCAGATATAGAATATTGTGACTTAAGTGTTGGGATATAATCATATCTTGGGCCCTTCGTGATGCCCCAGCCCAATGAAAACACACCACCACCACTTCAGTGGGGGTCCTGACCATTGAAGAACAGGGTAATAAAGTGTACAGAGAAACAGATGGACTACAGTCTGTACCTGTAGAACTATAGAGTGCTCCTATATGGTCAGTGGAGCTGATAAAATGGACAGTGAGTGTAGATACAAAGAGGTGTACTTAATAAAGTGACCACTTGGCGTATGATGATGATAGTAGATTGATGAATTTACTTACATCCATGGAAGACACACAATCATCATATCCATGTCATAATAATGAAATGCTAAGCCATAAGATGAAAGTCATAATTATGAGACAGTAAGTCATAATTGAGAAAGTCATATTTGAAATAGTATGTCATAATTGAGATGCTAAGTCACAATTATGAGATAGTAAGTCACAATTATGAGATAGTAAGTCAATGGAGATAGTAAGTCAATTATGAGATAGTAAGCCATAATTGAAAAAGTCATAACTATGAGACAGTTAGTTATAATTATGAGATGCTAAGTCAATTATGAGGCAGTAAGTCCTGGGATAGTAAGTCATAATTGAGATGCTAAGTCACAATTATGAGATAGTAAGTCATAATTATGAGAAAGTAAGTCATAATTGAGATAGTAAGTTGTAATTATGAGAAAGTAATATTTATGAGATAGTAAGTCATAATTATGAGATAGTAAGTCAATTGAGATAGTAAGTCATAATTATGAGATATTAAGTCAACTGAGATAGTAAGTATTTGAAAAAGTCATATTCATGAGATAGTAAGTCATAATTATGAGATGCCACGTCATAACTATGAGACAGTAAGTTATAATTATGAGATGCTAAGTCAATTATGAGACAGTAAGTCCTGGGATAGTAAGTCAAGCTTTACGTGGCAGAAACGGTCTTCCATAAATTACACATTTCCACCAGAGCGGTCTCCAGATCCCTGAAACTTGTACACAGTGCAGATGTAGTTGTAGCACCAACAGCCTCTTGAGCTTTCTCCATCAACACGTCTCAAACACTCGAGCACAGCCAGAATTGATGACCAAGAAAAAGTTATTAAAATATTGTGCCATTTTTATTTTGTGTAAAAATCACACAGCTGCTAGTTCATTCTGCAGAGATACATCCATGCAGTTAAACATCTATGATCCCACAGCCATAATATAAGCAATTAAATAGAATATTTGCTGTTAGTCAGCAATTAATGCAAATTTACATATGAGACCAAAAGGTGTGTATCATACAATATACAACAAACCCCTTATACAGTACATCGACCTGAACAGCAGGAAAAGAAGGCTCACCTTGATTCAACACGCGGGCGGGAGTGGGGGTACATTAGTGTGAAAACCTGAACGACGGGTGTAAGGCTTTGAGGATATGGAAAGAAAACGGGAACGCTGGAGAAAATATGAAAGAAAAGCAAAACGAACGAACGAACGAACGAACGAACGAGACGAGTCCAACAACGTAAAAGTCATACTAGTTAAGATAATACATATACAAATCAAGTGGTTCAATTTTAAGAGCTGTTTTATATCAAATAAGAACACGAACAACATGCAAAAAATAGTGTTACGGGGGAAAAAAAACCAAAGAACAGACGACTGTGGAGGGTAAGGACAGTGGAGGGTAAGAAAGTGCAGTCGCATTACATTTCAGGTTTCACATTTATAGCTGATGTCACAGGAAAGCTCGATTCTGAAGCATGACTCACTCAGATTGTGCACCATGTGAGGCACAGTACAGGCAACGTTTTCTGATGGGGGTGAGAGGGGCCACAGAAATTCTGTTATACTGGGTCAATGACTGTACAGGGTAGAAAAAAAAACTCATTTCATTATACCACAGATGTTAAAAGAAGAAAATAGAGCAGTCTTTGATGCATTATGCCATATATTTGTAACCGTTGCTCACGCACACACGCATACACACACAAACACGCATAGACGTGTCCTCCGCTGGCATGTTAGGGAGGTTACGAGAAACATGAACGAGTGCCTAGCACAATCCATTCATTAACGTACTTCTGAAACAGAGCATGATCTCCCCAAAAGCAGTCCTCCACTCGGTCCGCCAGCACACCAAGGTGATTATTGAACTTCACTGGGGTGCCACTGCATCTGCTGGAGCATTACCATGAGAGTTACTCAGCAATCCTTATTGTGAGCAGGCAGGGGGGGCTTTTGAACAACGCTCCCCCCCCCCCACGCCCCACGAGAGCAGTGGCTAAACCCCCCGTGCTGTGGACTTACCGTAGAGGACTGACGTTTACAACAACTCACACACTGTTTCGTCAAAGTGCCAAAATCTAGTATGTTCCTACCCCTATCTCTCAGGACATCCCTTCTCTGAGGTCAGGATGGGATGTGTGAGAGCAATGTGGAAGGAAGCAGCAGATTCCCTCCTCACGCAGGCAGAGGGAGAGCAACAGGCGCAGGAGGAGGGGATACAGGGCTGAAATGTGCGTCCTCCCGGAGGATCCGCTGGACCTTTTCCGCTCACTTCAACGGCTCTTCCTTCACGTGGTTACAAATGAGAAAACGGTCTCAGCTGTTCCAGTTGAACTTCCAAAGATATTCGCTCCTCTAGCAAGTCCTGGAAAACAACGGAACAAAGGGAAATCTAATTCGCTGTTCAGGTTCTTGTTCTAGAAGACTAGGGAGTTCTGTCTACCTCAGACAATAAACACGCTAGGAAGTGTCATTTACCAACGTACTATTCAGATGGAATTAGCTCCGGATGGGACACAAATTCTTCTTATTTCTATCTTAATGCTTTACTTTAGAATAAAAGACTTCAAACTATAAAATAGCACTCATGGAATTATACAGTCCACCTTAAACAACCTCCAAAATGGAACTTTACAGTAGGATAAAACAACTTTCCTAACCTGCAGTGGAGGCTGATAGAACAAGGTTTATTTCTAAGCAGGTTTGGAGCAATTCTATTGGTCGGTCCATCATGAATATTCACTAAACTGAAAGGAGAACTAGAGCTTTTACACTGTGCAGAAAAAGAGATCAAAGTCTCAAAAATATCATTCTGTGGTACATCAAGAGTATATGTGGTATATCAGGATATGTACTGTTTCAGACTCTCATCAGTTGGAGCTGTTAAGTGTAAGCCTGTAGAGTCCATTAAGCTGGGTGTGTCTAAACCTTTGACTGGTACTATACAAACTGTACGCCACCACATCAGAAAAGATTCCTGTGGCTTTTACCTACTATTATATTATATAAGCAGATACGTCTGAACATTTCTACATGTAAATGACAGAACGGTTGATTGTGTACCGCAATGTTGGCAATTTTCCCAAGATACTGACACTGCAAATGAAAAACAGCAATCCCCTAAGACAGCTAGGTAAGTTAGGGTCAATTATGACTAAACGAAATGTTAAGATGCTTTGTACTTGTGCGCAGCAGCAGAATGTGTTGTACATGCAATGATCTTATGATTTGTAACAGCTGTGAATTAGGAACAGTGTGAAATGTTCAAAAACATCTTAAACACATGATGCAATCAAGCATGAGTATTAAAGGGCCTCCCAGGACGGCCCTAGCCGTTTATGAGCAAGGAGGAGCTGAGGTTCACCACTTTGCCCAAAATGTATCAACAGTTTAAGAACAGTGTTCCTTAAAGAGAAACCCTACAAACTGTAGCTTCTATTCAGAGGCATTTCGGCCTATTTGGTCCAAAATATAAAATGATTAAGGGAATCTAGAGGGGGGGGAGAAAAGGCCCTATGCCACAACTGAATGCCCATGACCTTTAACCCCTCAAACCGCACTGCATTAAAACCTAGCATGCTTCTGTGATGGACACCAGGAATATTTTGACAATCTGTTCGTCACTGTATCCACAAAAGGAAGTTAAAACTGCACTACTTTCAGCAGAAGTCATTTGCTAATAATGTCCAGAAGCGCTCCCGACCTCTATGCACTCAAACTCTGGGATGCATTCGAACTCTGGGATGCACTCGAACTCTGGGATGCACTCGAACTCTGGGATGCACTCATGCACGGTGGAAATGTGTTGTGGTTTGACAAGACAAGCTTTCAGACTGTTTATGGAAATAATGGATGCTGTGTTCCAGGAAATGGACCATCCAGATTGTTACAAGTGTACAGTTCGAAGGTCAGGATCATGGTACGGGGTGTATTAGTGAGTAACTTGCACACCACTGAAGCCAAAGCCACCATTAAGACTAAAAAGATATGTAGACATGTTGGAACAATGGCAGCAGCAAGTCACATTCAGCATGTTACAACACCGTGGCTGCATAACCAGAGCATAATCACTTCCAAAACTTAATCAATTAGTATTTTCAGAGGCCAGTTTTGGTATGGTGAGTACCACATTTCATTACAATATCCAGAGCAGGCAGGTGTTAGTGCTAATTACAATTTACCTGGAATAATGAAACTATTAAATTATACATTATAACTATTATAAGAAACTATGAAATTCCCTGTATAAATTATTAAAAAAAAACACTCCATGAAAGTGTGTATACACGGACGTGTAGCTAGCCAATCACAATACAACAGTCGAAGTCATGATAGGTGTAGCCAGCTGCGTGCAAAAGATTTTAGTTGCTTAGGCCCAATCCCATTTCACCCCTTGCCCCTAACACTTAGCCCTACCCCTCCGTTTCCGCATTCACATTTAGGGGTTGTCCCGATTGTTGTTGAGATGGAGGGATAGGGCGAAGTGTTCAAACGGAGATTTTTCAGATGAGATTTTTCTGAGAGTTAAGAGAAATTTCCGGCTAGATGACTGCACAAGCGACCAAAGAGGCCCATAAATCTCTGTATTTTCTCTGTTAAAAAGCAGCTGTACTGTAAGATAACCATTGTAATAATTTTATGGTCACTTTCTTCATAACGAGTACAAATCGCTAGTAATACGCTGATGTCTCGGGCGCTACCTAGCGAAATTTCCCGTCCTAGCGATAACGTCCTAGCGTTCTGGTACCTGAGGTTGCTGCACCATTTAAGATGACACGAGGAAATTCGATCATGAAGCTGGCGATTAAAAAGCTAAGTTCAGCTTCATATCACTGAAGAATTCTCGGGGGCGATAATAAGTAATGGTCATCCCCCCCGTTGAAGGCATATGCTGCCCTAATTGTGTCTAAGCAGTGAGGAGCTGAACTCCACCCTCCTCTGCCATCCCTGTAGCCTGTTAATGAAGTCATGTAGTTTTTGTTTGGGCTCTTTGTTTATGGGGTGACTCGTTAAGATTGATTGATGTGTAAAACTGAAGTCCATGCTTTTCATCTGTTTACATAAAAGCCGCTGACGACACCTGATGACGTATACATTAACAGTTCTTGAAGGGTTGTCACATATCATAGGGGGACCATCAACCACTGCCCCTTCTAACTCAGTTTCAAAGGGGAGGGTTACACTCGAAAACAAGGGGTAGGGGTAAAAATAAGAAATGGGACTGAGCCTTAGTTTCTGTGGACATGGAGCATCTAAGGCTGGGGCTGCAGCAATAGTGAAGCTTCAAGGCCAGAATAACGTAACACTGCTTTGTGCTTTTATGGTCGAGCTTCCAGAGACAGAAAGGCTGGAAGAGTGTATTTTTGTAAATGATTCAGAAATGAAGGACCTCTTGGCTATTCAAGCTAATTACGTCCTCCTGTTTACTGGGTACTTTTAATGGACAGTTTTACTGTTTAGGTGCTGCATGTGTGAATGACGCAAGGCCGAACATTACCAGTAAACGAGCTGATAATGTCCAGGGTTCTGAGTGTGAAAGGGGCTCCCGTTTGGAGGACCTGTCCTAACTCACCTTTAACTGCTGCTGTAATTCACTGTTGAGTCTTGCCAAAACTGTGTTTGTCTCTTTGTTTCTTCTAATGGAAGCTTGGATAGCCTTCTTATCCTTCCCAACAGACCTATTAGGAAAGGAAAAGAGCTGTAAACACATATGCACAGGATACTGCCTCCATGATTCAGAGGTTTGAAATGGCACACTGTTCACTGGGCATACCGTGGAATTGAAGGTTGAGTTGCTAGGACGGAGGCAACCACGCCTGACTTCTGCGGGTGGTCCTCCACATCAGGTCTGAGCTCATCCTCTGATTTTAGCCTCCGCCGGACAGGTTTGGGAGGAGGTGCAAGCGGAGTAGATCCTTTGGCCTACGTGAAAACATACTGGTCACTCTAAAGCACTAGCCAGCAGGTGTGTAAATATCAGACCTTACAACTGTTCAACTACGGTTCTTTAGGAAAGGATATCAGCGCATCAGGAAATCTCAACTGTTCTGGCGATTCAATTATGCACCAAAGCGGAACCCAAATAACAAAATATACACATAGATAGACAGCTCTGCAAAAATCTAAGTTTCTAAGATCTAAGAAATGATCAGTTCCTCTAGTTGTAGAGTTTCTGGGTTTGTGTTTGACCAAAATGAGCAGTTCTGTTTTATTCTATACACTACTGGAAACACGTCCCCCAAATTCCAGATCAAATATTGTATTTTAGATCTGTTTATTTAGAAAATCACTAATGACCCTCCAGAAGCCTGTTTTTTGAACCGTGCTCGCTGTGCATTTCACCCCAGCCACCGCTCGCCAGTCTTTCTGTAGGTCACTTCCATCTTACGGTGGTTAAGTGACATTGGAATGAGGTGACGCTCATCACGGTCAGTAGAGAGTGGTTTTGGCCCTCTGACGATCTGTAGCTGTGTTGTCCTGTGTGTTTGCTGTTTGACCTTGTTCTTATGAACCAGATGCTCACTGTATCTGCCAGTAAAGCTAGAACCCAACCTTCTGTTCCTCACTAAGAACCTGCTGTGGAGATGCTGATTTAAGAAGGAACTGGAGTGGTCTCTTATTTATTTCCAGAGCTGTAGTTCATTAACCAACACGTCAGCTCAACTGAGTGTGTGTATAAACATACAGACGTGATCAGAAAGATACATACAGAGTTCACAGTGGCTGCAGTTCGCTCTTCTGGCTGAGCTTCACTCTTGGCTGCTCTCATAGTCCCAGTAGCGTCTGCACTTTTCTCCACCTAAAACAGAACAAAGCACCAGCTTTAGGCACTGTGATCAGCAGAGCTCCCCAGCGCTGCCTGATGAACACCAGGAAACAAACAACAGACTGGTTCTTCCAAATAGAAATTCAGACCGCGTGGATTCATCATTACGGTCACAGCCTGAACTTCAGTGTCGGTTGCCAACATTATGATTTAGATTGCAGTATACAGACCAAGAGCTTTGAGCAAAACTCTGAATCCTGATTCTACTAATTTGATGAATGACACATTGATTTGATCCATGATACATTCACATCAAACAAGAACCAGGAAAACGGCGTCAGTTTGTAGAACAGACTTATTAAATCTAAGGCTGGTTGGTGCCCAACTAAAACCACAGCTCTCTGTTCTGTGTCACCAGTTAACTCTCAAAGCACTGCTAGCTGCATCAGAGCCTGCTTCGTGTGATACATGTATACATCAATTTCTTGTCATGGTCCATTAAAAAATCTTGCTGTGCATTCGTTTTAAATCAGTTGGAAGGGCCATCTATGGTTTGCTTCCGCAGAGGCAGCTGCTGCTATAGCATGGCTAACTGATGTTGGGTGTAACCCACCTGCACACTGTCCTGCTGTTTGTCCCCATCATCAGGAGGCTGTTCCACAGCGAAGGCCTGGAACTGACTGAAGTCTGCAAAATTGGGCTGCTCTGGCATCTGCTGGGGTGAAGTGCTGGCATGAGCTGGGAGACCATCTCCATCTACCGAACGATGCCCATGTGGCACTGATGTCTGTGCATTGAGAGGAGACGGACCTTTTATTAGTTTTGCAATAGTCTTAAATTGCCAGACTCTCTGAGGAGAGTACCTTTCACCACTTAACGTGGCCAAGAACCTAGAGCCTACTACTGTGGGAAAACTAAGTTAGACTGGCACACAAAACCGCCAACCACAAGCCTATTATTAGGCCCAACATACAGAAGGAGACAACTATGAAAGCGGAGTCGTAACATAAACAGTCCCTCAGTAAACACAGAAGTATACCATGGGCGGAGCGTCTGAGGCTGAGACCACTGTTTGCTAGGCTGAACTTTGAACAACAAAACTGTGCTTCATTTCAGATCTGTGCAAAACTCATACACAGAGTTGTGATTAAACAGTTGATACAAATTAAAATCAAGTGAGTTACATTAAACATCCAGCAAATTTGAAACCAATGCAATCAAACATGGCATCAAAATGCTTATCGGAGTGTGGTTCTCACAACGGCCACACTTAGATTGAGATTATCCGGTCCCATGCTCCCAGCCTGCTACGCCACTAAATCAAAACCAAACCCAACACAGCACAAGCAAAGAGGGGATGAATGAGTGAAACAGGTCCCATATGTATCCAGCCAGAGCTGTGGAACATCACAGTGCCCATAACTCACTAAAAACACATCTCCAGCTTTTACATGGCGATGTCCTAAAGAAGGTGAAGTTGTTTCAGTGCTGGAAGGTAAGCTCCCTGCTGGATGTGGACCCGAGGAATGCTGCTGTGGCCAGGTAAATGAGCGGACAAATGAACGGACAGACAGATGAGCTAGCGTGATCATCAGTTATGCTTATTGCTAGATATATCAGTTTTTGCTCATTGCTAGTTTTTTTCTCTGCAATTTTCTCTGACCCAAACAGACAGAAAGAGGAAGTAGGGGAGCACAGTCAGCTTTGTGACCGGGGAGGGTAAGTGCTACCCAAGTTGAAGTTGGACCTAAATATGCCAAAACGAAAGCAACTTCATGAACAATCTCTCTCTCTTGTTTTTTGGGGTTTTGCCTTTTCCTTTTGGTACTGTATCTATGGGACGGCTGTCTAATAACC
>CM067481.1:35090486-35119126 GCA_034552555.1 Semaprochilodus insignis | reverse complement strand
CAGAGGTCAAAACCAGAGTAGGCAAGCAGCGAGGCAAACAAGGTGGAAGGGCTAGGCAAGAGAATGGTCAAGGTAACAAGAGAAAGGTCGATAGCCAGAGAATAGATCAAAAGAGAGAGCCAACAAGGGATAAGCAAAAAGAAGAGGTCAAAGCCAAATGGAGTCAAAAAAGCCAGAGTCAGAATAAACAGAGGAGAACCGCTCAGAAATGCAAACCAGGTTTGGCAAAACTTCGCAATGTGGAAGTGTTTGAGAGAGGTATATATACTGAGGCTAAGTGGATGCAGCTGGGCTAAAACTCAGGTGACCTAGAGCGGTGCTGATTGGATGGCTGGGGACATGTGGGTGTGATGTCATCGGATGATGCACTCTGGGAAATGGAGTCCAGGGGAGCGGAGGAGCCTGGAAGCGGGGAGTGGAGGAAACCTGGAAGCGTGACAATAAGTTGGCATAATGTCATAGATATCATTGATATGTCTGTATATACTAATATATGGCATATATTTGACATATATTGTCTTTAAGCCATATATCAGATTACCATATGCGATACGGTGCTGAAACGTGAAAATGAGCAAATCTGAGCGATTCCACTAAAACATAGTTATAATGGATCAGAAGGTGACATTAAGCAAATAGTACGTAGGGATACGTAATTGATACAGTACATATACGTGCTGCTTATAACACATTAGCTCCTAATGCGCATTAAGTGAATGGGAATCCAATGCATGTGGCCTGTAGGTCATCACACAGGCCCTCTGCCTTCATGGAATACCCTTGATGGCTACCATGATTGAACGGCCCGAGCGCACACCAACTACTTACAACCGACATGTTACAAACTGTTAAGGTTATCAGGCTGTAACCTGAGCAATAGGTTTGCCCCGGCCTAACAACCTCACCGGGTATTCCAGCAGAGCTATCGCACAGCTTTACTGTAACAGGAAGCACCTTTATTATTCTGTTTGAGGGGGGCATTCTGCTGCTGCGAAACTGCAAATAATTAATGACCCTGCGGAGGACGAATACCATCATGGGTAATAGTTTGCCCATTAGCGCCGGACAACCTTTGATAGTGGACCCCCGCAGTGCTATTCCCGGAGACGAGCCAGAGCTGCCAATCCTCCTGCCTCTAACTTTGGCGCTCTCCATAAAGCGCAGACAATACCACTCTGTTTCGGCAGATTGGATCCATTTGCATCGGACAACTCCTCTGCATATAGATTGATGGGTTTAATCAGCGAATCAGGGAGAGCGCTCACACATCAATCTTTGTCAGCCTCGGCTTTTATTCGCTGCCTGTGCTTCCCCGGCTCCGGCTCATCAGCGGGAGCAGCTTCAGACGAAGAGGAACTAAAGCTGAGATGAAAACAATAGCTTCTCTGGTTTCGGGGAGCGGGCGCGGGGGGGCGGGGTGATATCCACGGTCCGTACAGAGGAGAAGCAGGTAAATCAAAAAAAGAGCATTCGGCCGGATATTAAGAGAAAGGAGAAGTCCAGAAATGAATGAAGAGTGCCGAAGAGAGCTTCTGAAGATGCGCCTACATCTAGGGACGTCCCAGTCCAGTTTATCTTCCACCAAGTCATTTAATACTAAGTGTGGGCCAATACTGGGTTAATACTGAGTATGGGCTAATACTTGATCCAAGTTGATATCTGCATTTTTGCCCATAACACAGTCAGTGCCGATTTGTTAGTTTACTTGCTATTGTTGTCTCAACCGATGGAGAGCATTCAAGGTTCCTGACCAAGTTCCTGCTTCACAAAGCCTGAGAAACGAAGCCGCGGTTAACTCGCTTTACAGTGCCGGTAAATGGTTTTCTCTACAGCCAGTTCACATGTTCAAGCTGTGATTAACCCTGGTTCTCTTGCATATAAATCCAGGGTTGGATCAAACTAAGCTTAAGCTTGCCTGGCTAAGCAGGTAAGGTGGGCCCAAAGTTTGCACTCTGATGGCTGGAGCATTAGTAAGAGTGATTAGAGACAATTGCATCTTTTAGTTTCACTGGACAAAAGGGGAAATGCTGCCCACAGCTTCCCAGAAACTTAGCAAGTGGTAAACAAGACCAAATCCAACAACTGGCATATTATAAGGAAAACTTTATTAGCACTTTGTCATCAAGGTTTGGACTTGTTTTTATTTAACTAGTATTTTAAACTAGTTTAACTAGTATTTACCAGCATTCATTTTATTTGACCTAACTATTAATCTTACAATCTTCATTTCTGGGAACTTTATCAGCATCTGGCTTCCACTGTCTGCAAAATAGTTCAGTCACTCAAGTAACAAAGTCTGCTAAATTAATAACTGTATATTGTAAATGTATATCAGATATCTAGAACACTTATTCAGCAAACATGAAATCCTTAGCCATTGAAAAGCAGAGCTCTTCCTGAGTACTACTATATTACTATTCCTTATATAAGGCAAGACCACATCTTGCTAAGGCGGGGGAACAAGATCCTAATGTGTGGCCACAACTTATTAACCCACAGAATGAGATACTTCAGTCATGGCAACAACTTAAGCCCCAGGAATTACTAAATTATCTTGTTCCCACATCTTACCAAGCCATGGCCACGATTTCACCATCACTATTATCTTGTTCCTTATGGGCATAACCTAATTATAAATCATAAATCAACTATTATAACTGTTCTGGTGCCTTACTAAGTTGTGGCCATGAGTTAATTATCTTGTTCCCACACCTTGCTAAGTCATGGAAACAGGTTAATTATCTCCTTCTAGTTTCTTACTAAGCTGTTTACATAAATCAACTATTATAACTGATCCGGTGCCTTACTATGTTGTGGCCATGAGTTTATTTTCTTGTTCTTACTAAGTTGTGGGCATGCCTTAGTAAGTTATTTTTATCAAGTACAGAACACAAAATTATTCAAGCATACTTAATAATGTTTTGCACACTTAACAGTGTGCAGTAACACTAGTCTAAATTACATACACCTAGAATTCATTCTTCATAAATTGTGTTTTCATTTATGTATCCAAGTGACAGACTGACTGAGCTATAAGTGAGGTGGGGTACAGCAAGACCAAACCTCATTGCTCTGGTTGAGTTCGGGCCAGTTCTGGTTTAGGGAAGGCATGGAGGGGGATTTATTGGGGGTCACCTCCACTGGGGAACCAGAAAAGCCCACCTCAGGTGCAGGTTCTGGGACTCCTGAAACACAGAGACACATATATATTGCGTATGCGTCTTTATATGTGTTATATATCTGTAATTACACATGTAAATCTGTATAGTCTCTTATTGCATTTGAGTTTTGCCTAACAGCAGAGATTTATTTATTTTTTGTAATTTCTTATATTTTGTATTTTGTATAACTTGCACTGTAATCTGCCTCTTGCTCTGTATCTGTTTACTGTACATTCTGCTGTAACGATGCAAATTTCCCCATGTGGGATAATAAAAGGCTCTCTCCTCTTATCTAATAAATGGCGTATGCTCATATTCAAGTTAGTTCCTACTAGTTTGTTTTAACGGAGCTGCAGGGGATTTTTACAGAAATCACAGATAATAACAATATGATTCTGCCATCTTGTTCCTCAGTCCACTATCAGCACCAAAGGCTTGTACACTGGAGGTCAAAGTGCATATGCACTAGATGGAGGGGAAGATGTCTAGCTATTCACTGAGAACAGTGCAAATGAGCTTGTGTGTATTGCACCAGAAATAAAAACAACCAGACCTACTTTTGTACTCTCCTGCTTGAGAACTGAATAAAACTTCAACAGAACTACCAAATGACTTCTCCGGCCTGTTTCACAGACCTGTATTCAACCACTGCCAAACGTCTTCTACGATGAGGGAGTTTAGAGTTGGCAGGCTTCCTTTTCATTTGTAAGTACGTATAAAAATAATTGCCTGTGGTAACTGACTGCACAAAACCAGATGTGACAGACAGTGGACTGGAAAAACACCGGTGCATTCCTTTAATACATGGTGATACATTATGAAACAAGAAACAAAAAATTCCTCTATATCTCAGATGAGAGACGCAATGACGGGCATTTCCTTCTGCTTTCTCTACCTGCTGAGTCATCCAGGTCAATAAGCTTTGGCATGAGGCTCTCGGGGAGCTTCTCGGGAAGGTCATAACCATTCTTTCTAGCAACCACGAGATGAAATGCTGCACAGAACTCGTCCAGGGTCAGTGCACCATCTTTATCAAAATCTGATAACTCCCTGCAAGGTAAAAAGAACACACAGCTTTAGTTGACAACACAAATTCAACACTTTAGAGTAAACTGGTGGTATAACTTTGCGGTTTCTACAGGAAGCCAGCTTCCTCTTAAAAGCATGACTCAGGCAAAGTAATCTAGATAGCGCACATGGTAAAAATGAGAGCACGAACAGTTAAGAGAAAGTTGCAAAGGGCCTCAGAAACAAGAAGCCGTCACTCTTGAAAGTACGAGAAGGAGGCCAATGTGCTGTACAAGACCTTGGTCTTATATCTGGTTTTGAACAGGCTTAAACAAGGCCACCCGAGCTGAACACAAACAACGAAGGACAAATTAATCTCTCCGTAAAGCTACTTACCAAATGTGAGACAATTCTAGAATAGGCAGCTTTGACTTCGTAAAAAACTCCTTTGCAGCAGAGCCTGAAACAACAGTGACGCAGACGTTTATAAGACGAAAATAAAGACAACAGGAATGAACAAAAACATACTCGTAGTTCACGTTATCTTCGCTGGCCGAAGGAAAACAAGTATCTCCAAAAAGGCAACTTCACAGGAGAGGCCAAAAACCTCTTTTAGCTTTAATGTAAGTCAATGGAACCAGGTGTCTTTCCGAGCGGTTTTAGACCATTCCTGTTGGTCCACTTATCGTGAAATTTTCACACAGTGTAAACAACAGCTGCTGTGTTCAAATGATGCATAAAAGTGAAAATCAACAAAAAAAATGAATATACATGCTTTTCTTTGGACAGCGACGATATGCGTAGTGCAGGTCCACACATTCTAGCAAATACTGCATCTACACTGCTAAATGCTGCAATATGCTTCACACCATACACTGAAAATGCACAACTGACTCACCTTAAATTAAATCATTTCACCACTAACTAGCTTTTTTTATGTATCTTGAAATATATTAAAATGAAACCATGATTCGGTATTACTAGGGAATACTAGAACAATAAAAACAACAGCTTTGAGAAAAGTTGAAAAAAATGCATTAACTTGGGATGAGTGGATGTCAAGTGGACCGCATAAAGCTTCCTGTGGGGTCATAATTTGCAATTGCAAAAGTAAGATCGTGATAATATTATATTGTGGGGCTTTTGTTGACTCTCAGCACCAATTTCGCTATATATTGTGGTTTAGTGTTTTTACCGGAGTGGTAAAATTGATACAACATATTATTGCAATTTTTTACACTGCAATACTGTTTCGATACACCGACAGATTTACCACTAATTAGCTTTATGTATCCTGATATACTGAGCAAAAATGACTGGAGGTAAATGGCAAATACTGAATACTCAGATAAGGTGGACAAATCTTTAGCTGGTTTTATAAAAAAAAATTAAAAATAAAAAAAAAAGATATTAACAGAAGCGTAATTTGTGCAAATAAAAATGACTGATCACATCCAGTCATAGCTATGAAGCTTCACAGATGGTAGCAGGCACCAGTTTACTAAAGCAGACATTTTAAATACATCTTTATTTCATCAATGAAATAAGAAGCATAATGTATTAAAAGCATAACGCTGAGCAGACATAAGGTGCTGCTGATCTACTTATGATGTAGCATACTGACGTAAAATGAACGAAATCCGTGAGAAATTAACCACCCTGCAAAAGTAATCACCCCTGCCCTGTAATATTTAACTTCTTTTAGTGAGTTTTCTCTCCATGTGTACTTCAGATCCATATCAGTCTTGTTATATCATGCTCGATAAGATAAAGCCGAGCAGTAACCTTCCATGAACAGGACACATTTGCTGGAAAAGCATGTACTAGGGCTTAATGAGGTTACATTAAAGTTAACATAAAAACAAAAAAGAAAGATTATTATCAAGCATTATATTAGTGTAATAACAACAGACTACAAGAAAGGAAAACAGCAGTAACAACTACTAAACCGAGCCGAAACTACCGAACCATAAACAAGAACACAGTGAAGTTTCTGAGCAGCAACATCGTTTAACATTGTGCTCATTGTTTAAGAACATTGTGCATTGTGTGGTGCTACCACATAACCTGCCATGCAGAAACGGATTACTGCAGAATGGAGCAGTCTTTCCGTCTGTGTGTGTGTGTGTGTGTGTGTGTGTGTGTGTGTGTGTGTGTGTGTGTGTGTGTATATATATATATATATATATATATATATATATATATATATATATATATATATATATATGTGTGTATATATATATGAAAACCCCAGCCCTAATTTACATCAGCAGGATGTACTTACCAGGAATAAAACCTGTTAGATCAGGCTGAATAGTTTTGAACTGGTTAATGTAATACTGTCGTTGCTCATCTGTGATTTTCCAGGGGTCATCGTAGCCACTGGCCTGTCTTTGGATTTCATTCGTAGTAGCAGCTGACGCCACTGTTCGTACTGTTGTGCTCTCCTACGGTCAGCAATGGGAAAAACAGGAGAGAAAAAGGAAACAAAACAGGAACAAAATTAGCTCAGAAAGAGGATAAAAACAATGTTAGTGGGATTAACACACACTGAAACACCCAAAACAGCATTAAAGACTCTACACTACATGACGGGCCACAGAACCTGGTGTTGGGCAATGGATAAGAAACAAATACAGCACAGCAACAGCTTAAAATCAGGAGACTACAGCAAAGTTATGAATTGTTTCGTATGTAAACATTTGCTCAGCTCCCATGGATACTTGCTTTGTTTGCTACAGGTATCTGTAAAAAGGTCTACCCCGTCTGGGCTCGACAAATATTGAATCAGGTTTGTGCTGACCTGTTCGTGAAAGCAGATACCCATAATACAGAGGTTTTATAAACAGGCAGGCTAACGAGAAGGCTAACAGGTTGAGCTAACAGGTGCATGCTACTGTACCTGAGCAGATGAGGGATGCATTGCTGGAAGTGTGCTGGAGGGAGGAGTGTCAGTAAAACTGACCCAGCTTTCCTGAACCGGAGGAGGAGAGTGGGCAGACCAAAGCCCATCGCCTGTTACCGGACCTGTTTTGTGGGTAGAACAGGGGATGATGATAAGCAGACACAATGATGAAGTTGGCTAGAGGCATTAACATTGCTAATAACGTGCTTTTGATGATGGTGATGACGATGATGATGATGATGATCATATGATATAATTTAATTTAATTTTTGACAGTTTCAAACAGGGCTGGGAAAAAAACTGATACAACAAATGATTGTGATATTCTGTGTGGTACCATCGTGTCGATACACAGGCGCCAGGTATCAATATTTGAATCTACAAATTGCAAACATGAATTAAACCAAAGAGGGGAAAAAAAATCCTTGCACACAGAATTAATGTACTGAAAGTGTGCTATTTACATATACTATGTACTTAGTATGCTAAATATATATCTTTAGTGTTATTACAAATATACTAAAATAGAACTAATTGTACTTAACTGTAATATTTTGACACGACACATGTAAGATTCATTTAGATATACTGAAGTACATATTAAAAGCACACATCTAGTACAGTAAAATATACATACACTTACTTGGTATACTTACAAAAAGTATATATATATATATATATAGCACTTGTATTTAGAACACAAAACAATGTGTTTGAAATACACTTGCTGGTATGAAAGCATTTCTATCTAGCATATTAAAATAAAAAACATAAAAAGCTTTACCTGGGAATACTACAATAAAAACAACAGCTTTGAAAAAGGACTAAGGACTACACCGACTTGGGATGGGTGGATTCCTATGAGACTATAATTGTGCAAAGTTTTCCTTTGGGGACATAATTAGCAACTGAAAAATCACACTATATACTGTATCATAAAATCATGGTTTAGTGTATTTACTATTTGAGGGGTGGGGTGTAAAATTGATACAAACAATTTTCACAATTTGTTACACGGCAACATTGTGTCGATACACTGACAAATTGGAGCAGCACACAAAAGCCACACCGGGGTTAACACTGCCGACCTCCTGCAAATTGTAGCACAAGAATGAGGGATTGGCACCAAAATACAACTTGATTTAATATTTTTGTACGCCATTTAAGATTTCACACAGATCTCACAATTCTCACAAACCTCAATTAATAATTAACCAAAGATAATTCTTTTCTGCATTCCTAAACTGACACAGACGAATCCATAAAACAGGTGCTGATACTGAACGAGCATCATGGACCAACATTTAACCGCAGTTATATGTGTTATTAAGCTTTGATAAAATAAACCGTGACCCTGCAAAAGCAAGCACATGTACACCCACCAGCCACTTTGTGTATCTACACATATTGTCCGTTCCACCATACGGGAGCACTTCGTACTTTTACAATTGCAGACTGTAGTTGACTTGGGCATTCTTTGCTGGACCATTTTAACCTGTTCTTCAATGGTCAGGGGACCCCCACAGGAGCAGACATAAGTCCTTCATCGCTGCCCACAGGACGCTGTTGGATGGATAGGTTTGGTTGTTGGTTCTCAGGCCAGCAGTCCAGCAGGTGTCCAGCAGCACTGCTGTGTCCGATGCACTCACACCAGCACAACACACACTAACACACCACCACCACGTCAGTGTCACTGCAGTGCTGAGAATGATCCTGCTCTGTGGTGGGTCCTGTGGGGGTCCTGACCACTGAAGAACAGGGTAACAACTGTAGAGCTACAAAGTGCCCCTATACGGTAAACGGAGCTGACACAACAGACAATGCAGATACAAGAAAGTGTTCCTAGCCTACACAAAACCACACTGATCCTGCCACACCCAGTCCTCAACACACACAAACCATTTGTTACCAGCTGATAATAATTAGTTTTGTATGCCTGTCTGATGTCGGCTGCTCCAAAGTCTTGGTGCAGAACAGCAAAAGCAGAGGTCAGAAAGGTTTGGCTCTCTAAGTCCTCCAGCTAAATCTCTTGAAATGCAACCAATGTGGCACATTTGTTAGAAATTCAGCAAGCAGACAAGCTGCAAGGCCTCAGCGGAAGGTCATCACAGGAGCTCAAACAACAACACACAGAATCTTTAGCTTGTATTCACAACAGTGGTAGGCTACAGAAGCAAAATGTCCATTTCCTGTGCAAACACACATGTATCACCTCCCAGGGAAAGTGAGACAGAGTAACTGTGCAAAGCTGATAACTAAGCCAACACAAGGAACTGGTCAGCTCAAACAGCGCCCTTGTACTTACTGCGAGGACCCAGTTTCCCAAAAACAGCAGAGAGTTTGAGTGTTTATGAAAGGAAAGAAAGCTACACGCTACTATTCATACAGTTGGCGTTACTTGTCATGTGTTTCGTTGTTTCTTTAACAATAATGACTTTATATTTATAATATAACTTATATCGGAATATTATAAAGTATACATCCAGGAGCTTTAATCACCACGGCCATTTTGAGCTGAATGAATGAATAAATTAATGAAATATAAAATATAATGATGCCATTTCAGTTTTGTTATTAATAATCATGTAACTGAGACAAATCATGCTAAAGTTCCTTCCACTACTCCTGTGTAATTAAACGGTTAAGACGTGAACAGAGTCATTCAGAATGGTTTATTGTGAAACGCTCCATTCTGGAGAAAACTACTGAGTCAGAATTGTTCAAAGTGGTGGTGACAGAAACCAGACGTCTGAGTTTAGTGCCTCTAAAAGCTCCTTCCCAGAAAGTTATTAAATGAAACAGCTACGAATATGCTGCCTGATATCTGAGACACCCCTTTATGGCAGCTGATTCGGTTTCAGCCTTAAACATTCTAAACCCAAAACCCATTCATGGTGGGGAGATGCATGCAGGGGATACAACTCGATGACGATGGTGTTGGTTGTTTATTTTAAGAATAAGATGCAAATCTTACAAAATGAATATGAAATACGAAGAACAGAAAGTAGCTATTACTTCAGTGAGAAGTTATGATGGTGTTGAGTTGTTTAAGAATTACGTTAGAAATTCAGTCTAGAAATGGCTACAAATATGCTGCCTGATATCTGAGACACCCCTTTATGACGGCCTTGTGATTCGGTTTTAGCCTTAAACATTCTAAACCCAAAACCCATTCATGGTGGGGAGACGGCAGGGCTCTGAAAAGCAGATTTGGGTACATTTTAGGTTTCCATATATGTACGTACATAGGTAGTATAGGAAAACTCAGAAGACGTGTAGTAAACTGCTATACTTAAGTCAACTGGAGTTCAAAATCACAACACGTTTCTCTATAATGAAACATTTCACACCAAACCACCCCGAATGACTGTTTACTGAACTCACTGACTAAAACAGGAAGACATTTTGAAACATGGAATTCCCATTTAAGGAGAACTGGGTAGAACTGACATGGCCAATCATGAGATCTATTTCTTAAAACGGTAGAAAAACAAACTGCACCGTAAGCTGAAGAGCTCAAGATGACAGATGTACTAGTGTTTGGAATGAGTGTTTTCCATAACGGGAAAAAAAAAAAAAAGTTACAGATAAAAGTATACAATGATTCTAAAAGGCTAGAACTGTACCGCTCCCGTAGTTAGCAATAAATCTATACGGCAGTAATATAAAAAAAACTAATTCATTAAATATGTACCAGTTTCTAAAATGACTAAAAAACCACAGTGGTTTAAGAATTACGTTAGAAATTCAGTCCAGAAATTTCCAATATTCTGATCAAATCTTGAGGTAGATAAACTGATTACTGTATTATTATTACTGTATAACACTTTGGAGTCTATTTTAAATACTCTAATTTATGACTGCATTACTGACAAAAACAGAGACTCCATGATTCCATGAAACTTTTGAGCAGTGATGTGCATCCACTGCCAGATCAATCGAAGGTGATCTGCGCTCCTCTTTGTATGTGGGTACCTGATTGTGCTTCTCTGAAGGGCGGCCACACGGCTCCTGCCACCGGTGGCTGTCGGTCCACAGCGCCGCCGCTGGCCTGCCGCTTGTGCTTTCGCCATACGTGGGGTGAGGTGGGTGGGGACTGATGAGGGGAGACTACAGGAGACGTGGTGTCGGGCTGGGGTCAGGGAGAGACAGAACAACAGTCATCACCATCATCATCACAGTCATCTTCATTCTCCTTCTCACACCTTTCGCAAGGACATACACCCAAACCGGTAACTCTGTTGGGTGTGGGTGTTGGGTGTGGCGTGAAACACTCAAACACTACAGAGCAGATTCATTCGAAACCCACGTGTGGAGCAAACAATCAAATGCTGGCTATCCTGTATGTTGACCAAAGTCCACATCAGAATAAGGATTTGGTCAGTATTGGTTTGAGCAATCCACCAATTATTTTGATGATTAGCAGAATTAACAGGAGAGATTTGGCCAAACAATTAAGCTGGACTTTCAACGACTGAAAAAACATTTACTAGAAAAAGATGAATCAGAAACCCCATAAAAATCCTTCAATACAGAAATAAAACTATACACAGAAAGACATTAACCCAGAGACAATATGCATATTTAAGTCTTCATGGCCACAGTAACAGGCTCTTAATGTATAGAAATAAATCACATTTTAAATTAGTCACATTAGTCACTGCCTGGAAAAATTGTAATTGCATTTAGAATAGAATAGAATAGAATAGAATAGAATAGAATAGAATAGAAAACTTTATTGTCCATCTCTGAAAATGTGTCTTGGCTTCACCAGGTTGCACAAATTAAGAAATAATAAATAAATAAATCCAAATCATCCAGCTCTACTAGAAGTCACTTCAGTCATCCTCATGTTTGATATAAGCACCACTCTTTAATTTAAAAAAAAAAAAATGAATTAAAATAAATTACAGGACCAAGTTTCACAAAACCTGAAAAACTCGCACTGCAGTTAACTAGTTTCAACAACTTCCTCTGTTAACCCAGGATTAAAAACATATACCACGATTAATCCTCATGGCATCTTAAGGCTGAACACCAAACCTGCTCCACGACAGGTTAGACTTGGGGTTTCTGATCATAAACAGCTCTCAGACACATCAGAATTATTAACTGTTAATAATTACATTGGATTACAACTTTTTTTAATTTTCAGGTTTTATGAAGCTGAAACTTAGTCAGGAACCCTTTCTAGCAGAGCTGGATGATTAGGAGGAATTCATTTGTTTATCTATTTAATTTATTTTAATTCTTATTTAAAAATCAAAATGAAAGAGTGATGCTTATGACAAACATGAGGATGACTGTGGATACATATGCGTTACTTTCTATTTTTCATATTTTGTATTTATTTTATATGATTTGTGTCCTATACCTAAAATAAACAAACAATCATCACCACCGTCATCACCACCAGCGCAAACATTACAAAGTGATCAGATGGTTTGCTCTGATGGGTCCAAAAGCTGTTTATGATCAGAAACCCCAAATATAACCTGTTCTAGAGCAGGTCTGGTTTGTTGTGATGTAGACCGGGCCTACCATTGTGGAAAATCCAGGGTTAGACTGAAGTAACCCTTCCCCGCTTTGTGAGACAGGAGTCAGTAGGACAATTTAAGATCCGACCAATTAGCTACTAATCCCTGCTGATTCATCAGGGAGGTACATTTTAAACCAGTGAACTCTGAAGTTCAACTGACGACTGTTCAACAGTACTAAAAAAATCCTCTTGCAATATTTTGTCCAATATTATTTACAGCTGCTATATTATGTTCATCTAAACAACCACAAAAACCCATCTGGAGCATCTGAGATGATCAACCTTCTGTAATACTGCGACCACAACTCACAATACATCATCCAGCCCTAAACAAACATCTTCAACAGGGGCAGGTCCTTGAAAAGGTCTCTTCAGGGCTTTAAGTTTATATACCTAAAACCTGTCCTGTTTATACTGAAGCCTAAACTCTCACGCGCTCAGTACACAGGCTTTGGCAGAACATCCTGAACATCTAGTGACAGAATGTAGAAGCTTGCAGGTGTGACAAGCGAGAGACCCAAGGTGACGTCATTAGCAAAGATGTGTGTGGTTAGCAGATGAAAACAGTCCACCGACCTGAGGATCAACAGCGGGCACACATGGCTGAATGACCTCATGAGTGGACACTTTCTTGGGCTGGACTCTGCCAGGCGGTCTGGGGATCACACTGGAGTAGGGACCTTGGTTCTCTGTGTCCGGATACATGGCCGCATGCCTGGCCTCCTGCTCGTTCTTGCCCACCACAAAACGTGGGAGGGGCAAGTCTTTCACTGCAAAACCAAACACAGCAGAGAGATAGAACCCATTAGGCATCTGAGAAATCAAAGTGGAAAGCTCTTTATACACGTAGCGAGCGCTAAACAAAACTCTATGATTTGATAACAGTGTTTAAAGGGGAGCTATTATGCTAATTCTTAGTGTCCACAATTTTATTTCTGGGGTCTCCTAGATAGATGTACATGCTTCAGTTCTCCCACAACACAGTAATGTTTTTATACTGCACATCTGTATTCACCGCTCTGCTTGAAACACTCTGTTAGAGCTCCTGTGTCTTCAAGCTCCGCCTCTCCATGAGCCCCAGCATGCCCTGATTGGTCGGCTCGCCCACCCTGTTCTGATTAGTCAACCGCCACAGCGGCATCCCGCTACGGGTTTCGCAGCCACACTGCTGCAGCTGTTCTTATTACGGCATTGGTTCTGCCGAATCAGTTTGAGTTCGATCCTGAAAGTCCGGAAGAACGAGTTGGTGGACCCACTGTCGCAACAGACTGAGGCAGGACATTTCAGAGTGGTCTGATCTCTGTGCCTTATGCGAGGGTGTGCCAAACTCGTCAAGAGGCGGGCAATAAGGATTGTGTTACGAGATGATGTCACCTTCGCTGAAATTCCAACATGGCATTTCACGCAGCTGGGAAAAGTGGTTTCTGTGGGAGAGTTTTTCTCCCTCTGGCGTGTACTTTGGGCTTTTTAACTTTGCAGACCGTTTACATGTACTTCAATTTACAACACACTAAAGAAAAGAAAAACTGGACACACATAATTAAAGTGCCCTTTAATAACTTTGTTATATTTCACAATATTTATTTTTATTATGTTTCGTTTTGAGATTATTTTATGACGCTGTCACCTTTTCTAGTTCCCAAATGTAGACAGCAACCAGAGTGTTATTCAGTTTCAAGCATTCGAGCCAAACGGAACTCCAGACAGAGTAAAGAACAGAACCGAGTCGTTAGCTTTAACAAGCACTACAGCGACAGACAGACAGCAGCTTCTCATCTCTCTCTCTCTCTCTCTCTCTCTCTCTCTCTCTCTCTCTCTCTCTCNATGTTCACCAAATGTGTTTTTTCAGTGTTTCATTAATTTTGCCATTTTGCCAGTGTTTTGCTAGTTCTGTTTTGACTTTGGGCAAAATTAAAATCCCTATTAAAAAGACAAAAAGAATTTAGAATTTAGAAGAACAAAAAAAATTATTGCCTTTTGTACAGTACTGTATATGGTAAATCTGACAAATAAAGCACCTATAATAAGCAGATAATTGTAAATATCTTGACTAATTAATGAAAGCAAATTCAGTCATTTTACTATCAGAATCAGAACCTAAATTAGGCTAAACACACAGTTCTAAAAATAAAACTAGAAACACAGAGGAACTACTTCCACAGTGACAAAAACAGTACAACAGGGTTGTTAGGTTTTTTTGGACTGCTATGTATGAAAATACCCCAACAATGTTATTCTGGCCAAAAATATATATTTACTGAATATTATTCTAATCGATTAAAACATTCCAAAGTTGAACTGACACCCTCAGCTCCAACCAAGACAATGCACTGATGCATTTCTACACCCCTATAACCAAAGGGTTATTCACTTTCCAACCCCACTGCTTAGCATAATCACAAGTCGTTCATACAGCTAATGAGACCACAGTCTTCCGTGTCGTTCAGGGTACTATGGTTAATTTTAAAGGCAGCAGAGGAAACGGTCCTTCCAAAGTGTATCTGCGCTTCAGGGTCCCTTTTTTGCAATTTCCTGTTGACTCAGTTTCCATTCTCTTACAGTATCTCCAGGCCTGCAGGGATGTCCTTATTTCCTGCTTATTTACATGGCCACCCACTTCTCATTCCCTCTCATCCAGGAAACCAGTCATTTCTCCAATATCCTAAACACAGGGTTTATGAGCTAGACAACAGAGAAGACTTTTGTACTTTGACGAGAGTAACTGTATTTAAGCTGAAGCATCAGTGTAGACCGCAGTGCTAGTAACAGTGTTTCAGTAACAGAGGGGCGGATCACACTATGAATCTGAAGGGCGGCTTGAAGTTACATATTTTCCACTTCTTCAGTCAAAGAAGCTCATGTCTAAAAGTCAAATGAGCTGCAGCTGAAGTGAGCAGACATGCTTGACGGACGCTAATGAAACTACATAATGATATGCAGAAGATTTTGCCTACCGCTGTTTAGGCTCTCTACACGAAGGGGCAGTCCAGACTGGGCTATTGCAATGAGTTTCAAAGCAATGTAGAACTGACTCCGTCCAAAGTGGCCTAGACGGGTGGCGCCACAGAGTTCAGTGATCTGAAACACAAGAAGCAAGTCAGAAACATTACTGCTATTTGATAAAGGATCAAGGACACAAACACATCTGTAATATTTGTGACACATTCTTCCAATTCTGAACTCAAAACAGGCACCAAGTTAGCACTACACAAGGACACGCCCCTTTGGAGGTCAAGCATTAGTCACAGGATTACAGGTCATGTGATTCCCAGCTAGCAAAGTGAGAAATTATACTGTAATTGAAATTTCACAGATATTTTATTCACGGCAGGCAAACACTATATTCATGAGACAGAACCTGCTAAAGTGTTATAATTTGGTGCAGCGAGAAAAGTTGTAACAAGTTACGGATGCATGATATCACTGGGGTCAGAGCAAAACCATGAATCACATTCTATCAAAATCTAACCAATAGAAATGATCTAAACTTATATGGAATAATAGTTTAAACGTTTTCCCCTCTTCTTCTGAACCGTTACGGTATTGGAGATACAAGGTTTTAGGCCATCAGCAATAACATGTAAAATGGGAACTAGGGATGGGCAAAACAGCCATATATTTCTCATGACGTATATGTATATTGTCAGTACTTTAGAACACTGCTTTGTAAGGCTTTATAAGGCTAAATTTAAGCAGGATTAGTATTACCTGGGGACATGGTCAAATTTGAGTGATTTTACTCCAGTCAAAATCTGACATGTCAATAGTTTTTACAAGTCTGCTCAGTAGTAATTCTGCAGTGAATTAGCTCCTGTATAATTCACAGAACATGGAACATGGACACAGAACATGGAACATGGACACAGAACATGGACACAGAACATGGAACATGGACACAGAACACGGAACATGGACACAGAACACGGAACATGGACACAGAACACGGACACAGAACATGGGGCTCCCCCTGTAATAGCAATCTTACTCGAATCCACATCTCAGTAACAAAACCAGGTAATACAGATCAGACATGGCTGAAGTCAGCTTCTTGTCTGATTTTGCTCATTCCACCTTAACTGGTGCAGCGGTTACTTTCTGGGGCACCGAGGCATTACAACAACTGCAGCACTATTTAAGGTGGAACGAGGAAATTCAAACAAGAAGCTGGCAAATTAGAAACTGACCTCAGCTGTGTAAAAAAACATCTCCCCTCCCCCTTCATTTTCTTGTGTGACCTGAAGGCGAGGCTATCGGCTAAACCGGAGATAGATTTGACCGTTAAACTTCAATTTCATGACAAGAAATCCACAGCATTTTTGATAATGGTTGAATGACAAGAAGGAAAATGAAATATCTCAAGGGCACCTCCCACGAGGCGGTGCGTTTTCGGTCTCGTTGGGTGATAATGTTCTTTATAAGGACACATGTTCAAGGAGTCCTGACCATATGCACAACATGTCCAGAAACCCATACGGAGACATAATTCAACACAATAACGATCTATACTGTTATACCGCCCAGCCCTGGTTCAATCCCCCGTCTGTGCAGTCTATATGTACAATCTAAGCTGTAAAACAGCCTGTTGTTTTGAGTGATGAACTTTTTACTAATTGTTAATTACTAACTGTTCTTTGCCTTCCTTTGTTCACCTTAACTTTAAGGTTTTCAAATAAAACTATATTATAATATAACTACATTAGGTATCAACTAGGTATCTAGATTTTCATAGAAAGAGCCTGTTTTAAAAGAATTGCCTCACATTAAATGTAGCACATGTAAATATATCCACTCATTCAGCCTACGGCAGTTTAGCCCTGCCCATTCATGCCGAGGCTGGAAGGGGTGTTTCAGCCCAAACCGCTTTTTGAATGGGGCAGCCAATCAGGACGGGTGGGAGGAAATAAATCCTAAAAGATGGAACCTTTAATATATCATTATTCAACGCTGTGGTGAAATTTTTAAATGCTCAGCTTGTAAACTGGCACCCTACATTCAACGTTCATGCCTCTAATGCAGATGTGCTGGTCCTCTTGGATGGGGCAACAGGCCTACAGCTAAATTTACAGAAAAAAAATCTTATTTCAATCAAAATTTTGGTCATTTCAGCAATAACGTCAAATACTGGCCAACCGTTCACCACGACAGCTCATAGAAAAAACGATAAATGGCACGAACTGGGTACAGGCTTCCAGGTAATGGTTTAAGGAACGAATGCTAGACATAAATGGCAAGAACAGCTTTGTACTTATGTAGCTAGCGCACTGAAGTGATGTGAGGTGCCCAGCATTGTTGTGGATTATCATCAGTGTGTGTAACCAGCTGTGACAGTTGTTAGATGTTATCAGGCTGTGTTGAACAACAAAGCCATGCAGGCAGACAGACGACAGCTCTCCAAGTGCTACACTCTTAAAAGACATAGACATTCAAGGGATCTTTAGTACGGGGAACGGTTCTGCTTAGAACTGTGAGCAGCATATAGAACCTTTTGATGCTTCTCTGCAGGGCGGAATGTGTTGTGTACATGGTTATATACAGAACGGTTCTGGAAAAGGTGCCACAACAGCACCAAATAGGGGTTCCGCTATTGTGACAGTGTCAGGCTTGTATAGAAGAGTGCTTTTATGGGCTATATAGAACCTAAAGCCTGATACAATATTACCATACTTCATGGGGCAATATCATATTGAGAAATTTGATCATATAAATATAATCGTTATATACAGAACCTTATTGGAAAAGGTGCTAGAACAGCACCAAATAGGGGTTCTGCTTAGGAATAGAAGAGAGCTTTTATGTGCTACATAGAATGGATATAGTATCACCATATTTCATGTGGTAATATCGTATTGAGAAATAGATGCCAAATATCAGTATTTTATCATATTAATATAATCATTATAAACAGAACCTTATTGGAAAAGGTGCTAGAAAAGCACCAAATATGGGTTCTGCTACTGTGACAGGGTCAGACTTGCAGCAATAGAAGAGTGCTTTTATGGGCTATATAGAACCTAAAGCCTGATACAATATTACCAAATTTCATTTGGCAATATGAGGTTGAGAAACAGACACCAAAATATAAATATTTGATCACATAGATGTAATGGTTATATACAGAACCTTATTGGGAAAGGTGCTACACTGCACCAAACAGAGGTTCTGCTTAGGAATAGAAGAGAGCTTTGATGTGCTATACTGACATATATTGACAAATTGACACCAAATATCAATATTTTATCATATAAATATAAAGTGAGGCTTTTATGACCGTGCTAGTCCGTCTGCACACGCCCATTTTGCAGGAATAAACATGATGAGAATTGAGATTAACAGGAAAATTAAGATAAAACAGATTTTGACATATATACATGACAATGCATACCACAAATATTATATACATATATATTATTGCAGTACTTGGCATATCACATATTTCTAATCACAGCAATGCCATATTGGGAATTAAGCATTGGAAACCGGGGGCTTTGTGATTCCCACCCCTAACGGAACCACTTTCAAAAATGTTCTGTATAGAACCACATGCCATAAACAATACATTCTCATATGCAACACAAGGCACGTACAACACATTCCCAACAACCTGGATAAGCATTGCACCATGCAGAGAACCATTTAAGCATGACACGGTTCTATGTAGCATTCACGGTTCTAAGCAGAACCATGCCATTTAGAGTGTAGCTAGCGTTATTGATATGGAAGTCAGCCAGCCAGCCAGCCATCAGGCAGCTGCACACAGCAGACACAATCGGGGCAGATTACATGCAGCCCACGCAGAAAAGCGTGCTGTATTAACAGGTTATAACACATATATGCAGCATCTGACACCCGGTTCTCCTAACTCAGCAGCTTTACCTGCAGCACCACGTCGTTGGGCAACTGGGCCGCCCGGAAAAGGTCGAGCACTTTGCCGTTGGACGCCACTTTCTTGGTGTTATCCACATCGCAGTAGATGAACAGATCCGAGTAGTATTTCTGCTCGACATCGCTCAACGTCAAACTCTCCATCGTGGCATACAGCTGGCTGAACTACAAACGACGAGCCGAGCGACCGGACCGGACCGGGCTGCAGTGTCACTCAACTCAGCTTAGCGTAGATTAGCTTATCCAGACAGCTACCAAAACACAAAACCGAAGCCGAATCCCGGACCTAGACTTACTCAGCGCACCCCAAATCCCCTCGCCTGAAATGTACGGACAACAAAGACGGCTTGTTTTTGCTTCTCTGTCACTGTTTAGTGACTGTTACGCTGCCCAGTCTCCAACGTTAGCTTATTAGCAGCAGGCTAGCGAGAGGCTAACAGCTAATCAAACTCCTGAATTCGCTGACGCTGTGATTTTCTGTTAGTATTATTTTGTGTCTCCCCGACGGCGCGGCGATAACGCTCTGCCCTTCTTTTTTAGGAGGGCCTGCTCTGTTCAGCGGCGGAGCGAGGCGTCTGCGGAAATGTGGAGTTTTGTTAAAAATGCGCTGATGTGTTTGTTAGTAAAGTTTCGGGCTCCTTCTTCGCTCAGCAGCGCCGCCATTCCTGAAACCCCTCCCCCTGACGTCATCGCGCGGACGTCGTGAGGACGGAGGACCCGGATGTAGCAGCACGCCATCTGAAGGGTTGTGTCTCAAACCGACACCTTGTTCTGGGGGTAGTGAACGACGAGTCTCCATACTCGACGTGGCTTTGCTTAAGTGCTTACTTCACGTGACGTGTATCCGAAATGAGCAGAAGTGGGCAAAATCTGGTTGTAAGTCGCTCTGGATAAGAGCGTCTGCTAAATGCCGTAAATGTAAATGTAAATGTAAGTCCATTTCCGCCACTTAAAGAAAAAAAGACCATATAGTAAGTCATAATTATGATATTGTAAGTCATAAATATTACCATAATTATTACTACTTATGAGTCATAATTATGCTAAGTCATTATTATGAGATACTAAGTCATAATTATGAGATAGTAAGTGTTAATTATAAGATACTAAGTCATAATTATGATATTGTAAGTCATAAATATTACCATAATTATTACTACTTATGAGTCATAATTATGCTAAGTCATTATTATGAGATACTAAGTCATAATTATGAGATAGTAAGTCTTAATTATAAGATACTAAGTCATAATTATTAGATAGTAAGTCATAATTATGAGACAGTAAGTCATAATTATGAAAGTAATAATTATGAGATGCTAAGTCATAATTATGAGATAGTAAGTCATAATTATGAGACAATAAGTCATAATTATGAAAGTCATAATTATGAGATGCTAAGTCATAATTGTGAGGTGCTAAGTCATAATTATGAGATAGTAAGTCATAATTATGAGATGCTAAGTCATTATTATGAGATGCTTAGTCATAATTATGAGATAGTAAGTCATAATTATGAGACACTAAGTCATAATTATGAAAGTAATAATTATGAGATGCTAAGTCATAATTATGAGATAGTANTATGAGATAGTAAGTCATAATTGTGAAATAATAAGTCATAATTGTGAAATAATAAGTCATAATTACGAGATGGTAAGTCATAATTATGAGATGCTAAGCCATAATTATGAGATAGTAAGTCATAATTATGAGACACTAAGTCATAATTATGAAAGTAATAATTATGAGATGCTAAGTCATAATTATGAGATAGTAAGTCATAATTATGAAAGTAATAATTATGAGATGCTAAGACATAATTATGAGATAGTAAGTCATAATTATGAAAGTAATAATTATGAGATGCTAAGTCATAATTATGAGATAGTAAGTCATAATTATGAAAGTAATAATTATGAGATGCTAAGTCA
The DNA here is from genome assembly GCA_034552555.1 of Semaprochilodus insignis. NCBI lineage: Eukaryota > Metazoa > Chordata > Actinopteri > Characiformes > Prochilodontidae > Semaprochilodus > Semaprochilodus insignis. The sequence goes on along the minus strand of CM067481.1, from coordinate 35,097,697 downwards.
TAATTATGAGATAGTAAGTCATAATTATGAAAGTAATAATTATGAGATGCTAAGACATAATTATGAGATAGTAAGTCATAATTATGAAAGTAATAATTATGAGATGCTAAGTCATAATTATGAGATAGTAAGTCATAATTTTGAGATGCTAAGACATAATTATGAGATGCTAAGTCATAATTATGAGACAGTAAGTCATAATTCTGAGATGCTAAGTCATAATTATGAGATGCTAAGTCATAATTATGAGATACTGTATGGCCTTGTTTTTCTTTAAGTGGCAGAAACAGTCTTCCATAGCAACAAGGGCCCGTTTTAGAATCTGCAAGTGGTCCGGGTGGATTACATTAAAGAAGCCCATATTCTCTATTTTTATTCTATTTTGTTTCCCCCCGAGGTAGACATGTGACATTTGTGTGGGTTTGTGTTCCAAACAAGCATGAATTTAATTCATTTTTATTTGCCCATTTTCTTTATCCCTTAGTATCCGATTGTTAAGTCTGACGCAAATAGCAATACCAAGGCTAATATCCCTATACCAATACTTTAAAGCATGTGATTTTCAACAATGATAAACAGTAAATGTAAACATAACAGAAAGTTAGAGCTCTATCTATGCTTCTTTATTAATAACATAATTAAGTTCAGTAATAATAAATATCAATTCAGTGTTTGATAATATTCAGATCATATGTTCACCTAAACTAGCACTGTGTCTCTAAATGTGTATTTATTAGATTAATGTTTAAATAGTTACATTTAAAAGTTCATTCTATATCTAATGAAAGTTAAACATTATTAAAACTATGCCAGATAAAATTAAAGTATATAACAATAAGTATATCTAATATTCTGCTGGGTGTTTTCAACGTTTGTAGCAGGTTATTTACCAGAGCCGTGTTAAACCGTCAGACTTCTGCTTGTGAGTCTTTTAATAATTCACTCAGAGAAGTCTACCCATTAACCGAGCACAGTTCAGAGCCACGCTTTTGTTGTTGTTTTATTATTTATTGTTATTGAAAGATACACATCCATCCTAATACACACACACAAAAAACTCATATCCATATTTTTGTGGCAGAATTGATTCTTAAATGTAAACGCCAGGATCGGAAGCATCGATATTTAGGTATCAATCCGTCCATCACAACAAGCCATTTCCGGGCCAAACGTGCCCACAGACCCCCAAAACAAATGACTGTCACAGAACTTGTAAACCTTTTCACAGTCGCTTCCTTGTTTATTCAGACATCATTGGGGGTTAAAAAGGGTCTACATTCTTCAAGTCCCAGTCCACTTGTTAGCAGGACCGGGTCTGAGCCTCTACTGAGCTGCCTGAGGCTCTGTGTTTCCAGCATGCAGCAGTTCTGCGCTCCATGTTGTTTGAGTCTACTCAGTTATGATTCTAGCGCTTTCCTTCTGATGAGGAAGAGAAGAGGAGATGTCTGCAGTTGATAACGTGAGTTACAGTTCTTACACCAATGATGAGTACCAAAGCCTGACGTGTTGGTGGCGTGTTAGTGTGTGTTGTGCTGGTGTAAGTGGATCAGACACAGCAGTGCTGCTGGAGTGTTTAAACACTGTGTCCACTCACTGTCCACTCTATTAGACACTCCTACCTTGCTGGTCCACCTTGTAGATGTACAGTCAGAGACGATAAATCGAAAGATTATTAGAGTAAATAAAAAAAATCATGTTTTAATATCACTATGTGATCACTATTCGGAAAACTGGATCACTATTCGATCACTATTTGAAAACGTGGATCACAATTTGGAAATCTAGATCACTACTTGAAAATGATTACTGTTCGATCACTATTCGAAAAGCTGGATCACTATTCGATCACTATTAGAAAAACAAATCTGGATCACTATTCAATCACTATTTGGAAATCTGGATTACCATTCGAAAATCTGAATCACTATTCGATCACTATTCGGAAATCTGGATCACTATATGTTCAACAGTAGATTCCATCACACAAGCACTAAACTAAATGTCATTCAACCAATGAGTCTGACTGCACACTTACTGTAACAGATCTGGAGAGAGCTCTGTAGAAATGCTGCCATTGTAGCTGGCTCCTCAGAGTAGTTGTAGGTTTCAAAGCAAACAAAGCAGTGCATTATGGGTACCCCCATACATCACATAGTGTAGTTGCGTTGTGGGATTATTTGAGTTCACTGAATGTCTGCACTAAGTTTTCTAAGACCAAAATAGTTTACTATATAGTGGAAAGGACACAGCTAAAGAGTTTTAGTCCATAGGCGGAGTCTTATTTAGCCACGCCCCTGCATTTGGGAGCAAGAAGTGAGTCTGCATCCTTGTCCCTCATGGCTTAATGGTGAGCAGTTAGATCTTGTTGTTTTATAGTAAATGTGTTTTAAAGTCTTTCAATGTAATCCCAGCCTGCACACTGAAACTGAGCCTGAAACTGACCTCTCGTCCAGTAAGTTAGCAAACCAAGTCGGGGGTTCAGCCATTTTCAAGGTTTTGTTTTTCTCCTAGGGTATGGCAGTGTAGATGTTGGCTGTGTCTTAAATTAAGCCCTTGCTCTGTAGCAAAGTAGAGATCTGCCTGCGTTTAGAGGCTCATAATGTAGACTTTATCATAGTGCCCAAAAGTATGTTTTGTCTTCTAATGACATTCTACAATTTGTCTTCTATTGACACTTCCCAGAATGCACTGAAAAGGTCGACCCCTTGTTTCACAGGTAGTGAACATGAAGTAGGGATTCCGTTTCCAGGTGTAGACTCTGGTCCTGTCTCAAATCAATCATCCATTCTGTATATTAGTGAACGAACTGGAGGTATCCTAGTGTAGATGTTGGCCAATTCTGAAGCCCTATATGAAGCCCTGGATCTGTAGGTACTGAAATACTAGGGATTAATTGAAAGTGACCTGATTGGTTTATACTTGGTGAAGTTACATGTGAGCAAAGTACGAGTATGTTATTAAATACTGTATATGAAAAAAATGTTTTAGAGCAAAACTGGAGTTTAGAGCGCTGAAATGGGTCACTGTTCCATTCTGGAAACAGCAAAACTAAACAGAACCAAGAAGGCAACCCTGTTATATAGAGTTAACAGATTGAACAGATTGCAGTAATGGTATGTTCCACTAGAGGGCAGAACAACCTAAAACAATTACATGCACTACAGTCAGAGGAACCTGCTGTATATTACTGTATATTACTGACATGTTTAAAATGTGTCAGGTGATTGCACATGAAAAAAAAGCTCTTACAGGAACACAATAACTGGCAAAACACAAACATAAAGCACATGTGTTGATGTAACTGCATTGCATTTGTGTGCAGTTGCTAGAGAGGGTAAAACTACTGCATCGTTTCATGCACTGCACTGCTGCTTGGCTGATTGGATGATAGCATGAACAAGGTATTCCTGACTTGTTGAGTGTATATGGTGGTTTGGATAGTAATTCATTCATCCATTCATCTTCTAAACCACTTATCCTCCTGGGTTGAAGGGGGTGCTGGAGCCTATCCCAGCGTTCATTGGGTGTAAAGGCAGGAAACACCCTGGACAGGCCACCAGTCCATCACAGGGCACACACACACACACACAGACACACACTTTCACACCTAGAAGATAGAATGTATTCATTCCAACTCGCCCTGACTGCATACCTTTGGACTGTGGAAGCAAACGGAGGACCAGTAATTTGGCCCCCACAGACACAGGAGAACATGGGCATCACTCTAGGGCATCAAATCCAGGCTCTTCTTGCTGCGAGGCAACAGCACTACTCACTCACCTGTCTGCCTGGATAGGTAATAGCATGGCTGTATTTGTGTTATAGGTATGGTGACCCCTGGTTCCCATCATCACCACAGAGTCCCTATAATCCACTGTTTCACGGCAAACCATTCGCTTAGGCAGGAATTTTGGTGGAATTCAAGTTTGGTGGAATTCCTGTTTACTCACCTATATTCCAGGATATCGGTCCAGCAGGCCGACTTGTGCTAGTGTGCTCTTTTGGTCTTTTTATGGATTCTAAATCACATTGCTGAAGATGAAAGGTGATGTGAAACCTAAAGTAACTCAGTTTGGGTGCATTTTAACCCATCTATTGCTCCCCTGGTGAAATTTGGTTGGTTAATTGGTTAATTTAGTTGTAAGTGTATGTAAGTGTATAGATCCTCTACAAAGAACATACTCCTTATTTAATATATGATTACAATTTATGTACTGAATATAACAGTAACATGTGACCTGTCCAAAATTATTGACACATTTTAAATTTAATTATTTTATTTTTTTCTAATATGTTAAAACTCAGAAATTCCATACACACTGGGCTCTAAATCTACAGACATCTGTCATATTTAAGTATCCTCCCTGTGGAGGACGTGTTCACTTATTCCCATTTAGAAAATCAACAAAACATTGTGTTCAGACTTTTGCAGTGTTTCTCAACCCTGGTCCTGGAGGCACCCTGCCCTGCGTGCTTTAGTGGATTCCCTGCTTTAACACCCCCCTGCAAGGGCTTGTTATTGAGCTGTTAAGCTGAATCAGGTGTGTCGGGAGTAGAGAAAACAACAAAATGTGCTGTGCAGGGCAGGGTGCCTCCAGGAACAGGGTTGAGAAACACTGGTCTGCAGTGATGAAATGCCCAGCACATCAACGCAGCTGCCCTACCCACCCATACAGGACATATACAACTGGAGATGTCTGAGGAAAGCAGTCAACATCTCCTCTGACCCCATACACCCCAGGCATCCCCTGCTCCAGCCTCTGCCACCCGGGAAAAAAAGGACCAAGCCAGAACCACCAGGGTCAGAAACAGCTCTTACCCAAAAAGTCAAAGTTTGACTAGACTGCTGTACTTGAACTAGACCTTTAGCTAGACCTCTATACTTGAACTACACCTTCAACTAGACCTTTATATGTAAACAAGACCTTTAACTAGACCGCTATACTCAAACTAGACCTTTAGCTAGACCTCTATACATGAACTTTAAATATACATCTGTACTTGATCTAGACCTTTAACTAGACCTGTATACTTGAACTAGACCTTTAACTAGTCATCTGTACTTGATCTAGACCTTTAACTAGACCTGTATACTTGAACTAGACCTTTAACTAGTCATCTATACTTGATCTAGACCTTTAACTAGTCATCTATACTTGAACTAGACCTTTAACTAGACCTCTATACTTGAACTAGACCCTTTAACTAGACCGCTATACCTGAACTAGACCTTTAACTAGACCGCTATACTTGAACTAGACCCTTTAACTAGACCTCTGTACTTGAACTAGACCTTTAACTAGACCTCTATACTTAAAGTGGCCTTTATCTAGACCTCTATACTTGAACTAGACCTTTGACTAGACCTCTATACTTGAACTAGACCTTCAGCTAGACAGCTATACTTGAACAAGACATTTAACTAGACCTCTATACCTGAAATAGACATCTATACTTGAACTAGACCTTTAACTAGACCTCTACACTTGAACTAGACCTTTAACTAGACCTCTATACTTGAACTAGACCTTTAATTAGACCTCTATACTTGAACTAGACCTTTAAGTAGACCTCTATACTTGAACAACTGAGCTGTGTATTCTAGATACTGAACATCTCTACTGTAAGCTGCACGGCTGCATGGCTGATTTAGCTGTTAACCTGAACGCTGAGCTGCTATGCTCACTGCCTGCACTGAACACCATTATATATACATCTACTGTTTACAACCACATACTTAACTGCACACCTGACTACCCCAACATACTGTACTCTCCTACATGTACACTTACACTAAGCTGTATTTCACTCTACTGCATATGCTAACTGCTGTTAGTACCTCAGTTCCAGTACTCCAACACTCTGATGTACGGTTACTGCTCTTGGACATGTAGCATGTGTCTTACTGTTTGTGCACGTACTGTATTGTGTGTTTTGTCTTTTTGATTTTGCACTGTTACTTACTATTTGTCTATTCTTCAATCACTGTACCGGAGAAGTAGCCTGACAGTGTCTCATTAAATTGTACAACCCTTTACTGGTAATTGACAATAAAGTTAATTTGAATTGAATTGTATTGAAGTGACATGAATGTGGAGGAATGTCTAACAATTTAAAGTTTATTCTCAATCAAATTCAGACTTTTTATTGTTTTATTAAACATCAGTTTCCACGTGTGAACATAAGATAAGATTTCATATCAATAATGAAGTGATGAAAGTCTCACATTCAATAAAAGCCAAATCAATTATACTAAATTTGAATTTTCTTCAAGCAAGTTAGAAGAGTTTATTTATTTATTTATTATTTATTTATTTATTTTGTTTGTTTGTTTATAGTATGGTCTTAGATGCTGAAGGTGGTGCCGATAACTTCTCTTCCATGTTACCTGTCTTCTATGTTCTGTAATGAAGGATGGCATTCTGTATATCTCCACTAGATGGCGCAGCTGTCCATAAATTCACTTTATGATACACGACCATCACAGACACTGTATTTCAAACAGTGCTGTCCACATGCAGTAACGTGACTAAATAAATAATTACAATTTTCTGCATATATAAAATCAGTAAAAGTACAAAACTAAAAAGTACATACAGACTACGTGTCCAGTGCTTTCATATGTACAGTACAGCGCAGGTTAAAAGGAGCCCTGCTGTAGTGAAGGCAGACGGTGAAAATGGTGAAATATTTCCACTAGAGGAAATCTGATGTGATCTCGTCTAACTGTTGTAAACTGTTGTTTTGATTCAGATTAGCCACTGAATTTCCTCAGAGCCACGTAAATATCACAATGGGTCTGTAACAGCGCAATATGTTCAATAATTCATATACGTTCAATAATCTTAAATGATATTTGAAATTGTGAAATAGGCCCAACAGCAAAATCCCCAGTGAGAATGGACCTCTAAAAAAGGAAGTTTAATCCAACACAGTGAGAGATATAATTCAGCGTTATAAGAGTTTGAATATAACGCTGTTAAATTCTAATCCAACACTGTAAAAGTTTTAATGCAACACTGTAAGAGTTTTACTCCAACACTGTACGAGTTTTAATCCAACACTGTAAAAGTTTCAATCCAACACTGTAAGAGTTTTAATCCAACACTGTAAGAGTTTTAATCCAACACTGTAAGAGTTTTACTCCAGCTTTATAAGAGTTTTAATCCAACACTGTAAGAGTTTTAATTTAACACTGTAAGAGTTTTAAT
>CM067481.1:35060547-35077390 GCA_034552555.1 Semaprochilodus insignis | reverse complement strand
TATATATATATATATATATATATATATATGTATGTGTGTGTGTGTGTGTGTATGTGTGTGTGTGTGTTGTGACCCTTTTTGCTAAACTGTAAAATCGATCTGACAGGTAAAACTATATATAGTCCTAAAACCGTGTTATTTAGTAGTTGACCGCATATTTATAGACCTATTTGCATGTACACGTTTTCGTATACGCCCATGCATCTACATACATATATATATAACACATATAACGCTTGCGTAAGTGGTTCTCTGCTGTACTTTCTTTCTGACAAATTTGTGTGATAATTTGCTTGAGTCAACGCACGAGCTCCACGCGCCTGTTTACGTGTAGGAGGGGGACGTCCATTGCAATCCTGCGGCTCGTTGCATGTACTGCAAACTCTCCAGCATTTCATAATGGTTTTTGTGTGGCGGCCTGTGGAGGCATGCACAGCAGCACATCTGAATGACCATTCAGCTTACGCATGCACGAGGCAGGATACCTTCTACCTCTAATGAGTGAGCCACTGACGGCACACGAGGAGCATAAAGCTTTTATGTTGAATACATATAAATATATATATATATATGTGTGTGTGTGTGTGTGTGTGTGTGTGTGTTCACATAAAAGCTTTATATGTATGTAAGTATATATTAGACTAAAACTGTTGCTGGACCTTCTTGCCTTCATTCCAGCCGCTACTGAGAAGCACAAAGAGCACTAGGCCTCGTGTACCACGTTGACCTTTGACACTGGTAGCTATTTAAAGCCAGCGCGTTTGGCAGCGTGTGCTTTCCTACGTCGTCATTACACGCGTTTCTCGGCGTATGTTTTTGTCAGTTTCGCGGATCATACTGAGACATGTGGGTGGATTTCTCCAAATTTGCTCATGCGGGGTGTGCACGGCACAAGCTGGTAGGGGGTGCTCTAAGTCTTTAGGAGCTTCTTGCTGTTGTGAAGGTTGACATTGCCCCCCTTCCTTCCTTTCTTTCTGTCTTTCTTTCCTGTCTTTTTTTTTGTTTTGTCTTCTTCTTTTCGGAACTTGTGCTGCCCTCTGATTACAGCCTTCAGGAATACCGTGTGATGAGTGTGTTTATAATCTGCACGCTGTCTGTCATCTCCAGAGTATCATTCCCAATCCGCACTCGCTACAAATCTCTTATCTCAAGCTGGATATAATTAATTCAATTTACTGCCATATAAATGTGTCCCCTGAGAGGGCATCTAAGTGGTACGGCTGATGGAATTACCGTCCCGTAAGGGTGATAATATCGGGTTTCGGGTTTTTGGGGCGAGGTTATTGAACACTGTAGGAAAGTTATGATGTTCGGATACATGGGTCTGTGATCGTCTCCAGAGCGGGCTGGTTAAAACATGCATTGTGTGTAAGACTGTATTTTGCCGGCAGTACGTAGTTCTCGGGAAATGTTGCTGGGCCAGGATTACAGTCAGTCGTTAGATCTTCCCTATTTATTTATTTGCACTCATTATGTTTCCGTCAAGTAGCTAACGAGCTATAAACCACACAGAGGCCTGTACACCCTCCGATGACCTTTTGTGTCATTTGCATTTCTCAACTTAGGGTAGAAAATGTGTTTTGAGGATCAAAGGATAAAGAATTAAAAATTATTTTTAAAGCTAGTTTTTAGTCAAGTTTCAATTTTAGTAAGCTGTTTTTTATTGCATTGTGATTATTTGGATTTAGTGTGTTCATATGTGCTAAAAACTAAAATACCAAATAAAATAAAATAATAAAATAAAAATTCAATTGTATTAAATTGTATTAAATTAAAACAATTAAATTGGAGTAATAATAATAATAGTAAAAATTATTATTATTATTATTATTATTATTATTATTATTATTATCCAAAAGACATAGATTATACAGCATATTTTTATTGTTATTGTTATTATTATTATTATTATTATTCTATTTGGCCAGATTGCAACACCACCTTGCTATTTCATTCCCATATTATATCCCAGCCCCACCTACATTTTTTTGCCCCCATGCCCCATGGCAGTGCTGCGCTGTTCTTCAGGGGGGTGGGGGTTGCATTCCTGTGGCATTGGCACCGTGCCAGCTCCATGACATTTATGTTCCTCCTCTGGCGATGTTACTCAACCCTGAACGAACGAAACACGCCGAAGCCTCCCTCATCTCGCAGCGAGAGTGGAGCGCAGATGGCCAGGTGTGCGTCAACGGCCCGTCACTTACAGCAGCACTTCACCCGACGCTGCTGCTGTGGCTGCACGCAGGCCGCCATCTCGCAGGGCCTTCAGCTGCTGCCTGGAACATGGCGGGACAATCTGAGTGACATACAGAGCAAATTCGTCATCGCTGTCACTCTGGCACACTCAGACAGACGGCTGCACTGTACAGACCTGAGCCGTACTGCACTCACGTTACTACGTATCCTGATATTACTGAGCCGTTCATGTGTGGCACGGCCTGCGTTGATTTATGCCTCTCGTCCAAACACCCACAAACTCAACTTTGGTTGAGATGCTCACAGCAACACGGTAACAAGGACTCAGGGCCGCCTTCCCAGACACCCAGAGATTAAGCGTAGACTCGGACTACCCAGCTTCTTGAATGTTGATTAGGTGTAGTCCCTATCCGGGATTTGACCAAGGGCTTATTTGCATATTCCAAGCCTTGCTATACCAGTAGTGTAAAGGCCAGTATTGCAATAATGATTCATTGTATAGGTCTAATTAGATGCTATGAGATCAAGAGGCCGGGGTATAGTTAATAATAATAATAACAGTAATAAGTTTGACACTTATAGAGGTGCCATAGAAGAAGCATTATGGTTTAAAAGACATAGAAAATAAAAAAGCCAAAGAAAGAGTTAGCAGGAATACGTATGGGAAACACAGGTTAAAATGAGACCTGGGATGGTGGGATAGGTGTACGTGAGGCCATAGGTTTGTATTTGATGGTTTTCTAGGATGAAATGGTGAGACAGCTGTACGTACAGACGTAGAGACAGGGTGTTCCGAAGCAATGCAGATTCAGGTAGTGAGGTACGCAGGACGAGGGGAACCTTCACAATTCCGAGTGTAATCTGCATAGCAGTGCATAGCAGCTGTACTGAACTCACTGTATCCAATAGGTAAAGCAGTAAGTCTACATATAGCTCTATATGCATGTCGTATATGGCTGATGTCAGCATGAAACCTCCCTCTGTTTTTATTATTTTTCAGTTGTTGACATTATTTGAAAATGAAATTTGAAATTCACATTGTGTGTGAATTTCATGACAAATGGACCAAGAGGAATGACCCGAAATTACTTGTTAGTACGTCTGGTTCCATTGACTTACATTAAAAGTAAGGTATGTTTTTTCCTCCTCCTGTAAAGTTGCCATTTAGGGGAAAGTGAAGTTTTTGTTCCGACAGCTGTGATTTAAGTTTATAGCTATAATGACCAGTATCAGTATTACTTGTGTTAGAATGTGTGTGGAAATGCTAATTTGTCATTTGTCTCAGTGTATAAGCATAATTTATAGCCATGAGTTGCATATATGTGATTTCAGTACTATGCCAGAGACCTTTATTTGCATTTCCAGACAAAATGAGCATTTAGTATGAGTTATTATTATTTTTAGTTGAGAGAGAAAACACTGAAAACATTTTTGTTAAACATGTTTATTACACAGAAGCAGAACCAGCTCAACAGCTAAATATTAGAATATTATATGACCTCTTTTGTCAGCATTACAGCATATATTTCTCAGTAGTTCAGCTCTAAAAGTTGGTTGCATTATATATATATATATATATAGAGAGAGAGAGAGAGAGAGAGAGTGAGAGAGAGAGAGAGAGAGAGATCCTTCTCTCAGTCATTATACAGACAGCATACACATATTTATGCCTATACCTATATATATATATTTATACATACAGCGTATATGTATATACAGTGTAGATTTCTCAAATAGTTCAACCTTAAAGGTTGGTTGCATTTACACTATATATATATATATATATATATATATATATATATATATATATATGTATTGTTAAACATATATGTACTGTTAAACATATACATATATATGTTTATACACTGTATGTACGCTGTATAATGACTGAGAGAACCTAGACAAAGGATACCTGTCAGACAGGACAGCGTCATTTTCACATGGGACGCAGCGGTCGTGTGTTTTTTCTTGGGTATCCTTAGCCGATCTTTCCCAGAGTTGCACCTGCGCTGCGCTATGTGTGTGAAAGCTGAGGCGGCCTGCGGCTCTCCGGAGCACACATGCACTCTCTCACCCCGTTTGTGGCTTCAGCAAACGCTCTTCAGCTTCTTGTGATCTACCTGTACAGTGCATGTGCACCTCTCCAGCATCCGGTCCAGCGTGCACAGAACTAGACCGGAAGCAGAGATGCCACTGCAGGATTGTGTGCTTTTGCACTGCTATCGCACACACACCTTGTCTGATCTCAGTTTGTAGTTCACAGGTGTTTCGGCTTTGCGGTGTGTGATATTGCAGCATGAAGAAAGTAGAACGGCTGCTAAAGAGGAAGACCTGGTGTGTACATGCAGTATAGGAAGCGTGCAGTGCATCAGTTACGTTACTTTTTAAATGACACGAGTGCATGAGTGTTGTGGTCACTTTGAGGTCAGGTGGAAGCTATGAAATATGAGAATACGGCCCTAGTATCGGGCAGGTTTTAGGAGCGTGAGACGTAGGCTACTCGGTTATCTCCAAAAGTGAAAGCAGTTACGCAAAATAACCGGTTAATTGGAAGTAAAAGAAAGAGCTGATACACACACACAGACAACAGCACAACGACATAATGATTGACAAGACTCTATTGCTTAGCACCTGTCTGAACAAAATGTATCATCGGTACCGCAATGTGTCACGGTGTAAATATCCACATCATATTGTATTGTACAGTATGTGTGTGCTGCTGTATCACATGTGGACTGTAGGTGACGTATTCACATATTCACCACAACCTTTTGTCCGTCTGTTCTATTAGAATGATATGATACTTAAAAAACACCCATTCTGTTTAAATGTGTATTGACCATCTGTTGATCTCCCAGCTCTCTTAGCATAGGGGCACACACTTCACTCTCATAACTGCAAAATATATGTATTAGTTTCATACTGGTTCCTGAACAATAAGGGATAATAGTCTACTAGACTTGCGTAGTCTGTTAGTCATATTCAGGGTCTGTCAAAACATGCACTGGCTTTCTCTGTCAAGACATATTCCTTATGTGTGTTGAACCAATAATTATCCTGATTGTTTGTGATTTTAACTGTAGATCAGAAAACAGTCTGATTCACAATGCCAGAGATTGATTGTGATTCTGACTACAAATAAGATTCAAAATTAAAATCACAATCAGAATGATAACCAATTCAGAATCACAACCAGAATAGATTCACAATCAGAATCAGAACAGAATAAGAGTCATAAAGTCATAACTGGAACCGGATCAATGTCTGAATCACACTGGAAAGATTAGAAACAGAACAGAATCGCAATTCAAATCACAATTAGAATCCGAATCACAATCAGAACAGAATCACAGTCAGAAGCAGAATCACTAGCAGAACAGAATCACAGTCAGACTCATAATCAGAACAAAACCACAGTAGAAATCAGATCAAAATCACAATCAGATCAGAACCAGACTTACAGTCAGAATTACAGTCAGAATAGAATCATAATCAGAACCGTGACACAATTCCAGAATTCCAATTACTATCAGAATCGCAATCAGAACAGAATCGCAATCAGAATCACAGTCAGACTCACAATCACCATCAGACTTACAATCAGAACCACAGTAAGAATCACAATCAGAACAGATTTACAGCAATAATCAAAATCAAACTCACATTAACAGTCAGACTCACAATCAAAATCATAATCACACTCAAAATAGCAAACAGACTCACTATCACAATCAGACTCACTATCACAATCAGACTCACTATCACAATCAGACTTACAAGAGCAATCACACTCACGATCACTATCAGAAATACAATCGCAATCAGAGCAGTCTTGTTAATGCTCTGTTAACATCTTTGCCCTGTCTCCTTCTCTCTCCCCTTCACAGATGACTCCACCCATGACGTGGACACCGATCGCCACTCTCCTGACCCCTCTCTGGTCAGCCCAGTGGCCGGCGCGGCCGGAGAAAGAGACTTGCTGACCTGCGGGCAGTGCCAGACCAACTTCCCCCTGGGAGATATCCTGGCCTTCATTGAGCACAAGCGGAGGCTGTGCAGGGGCACGGGCGGTTGCTATGAGAAACCAGGCGACAGGGGCAGCGGGTCCTCGTCTCCCAGGCCGCCGCGGGCCGGTCCCGTGGAGATTGGTATCCAGGTGACGCCGTTCGGGGAGGAGGACGAGCAGAAACGCCTGACACCTGCCAGAGGAATCTGCCCCAAGCAAGAAAACGTCCCGACAGGTATGTGCAGGACAGACGTTTTATAGGGCTGAGTATTGGCAGAGGACTATGGGAGCTACACCCTCACGACGTGCGGTAGTGTGTACTGCCGCACACGTAGACACAAGAGGTCAAAAGACTGGAAGTAGATTCGATTAGAACCATCTTGCCAAGAGGAATTCAACCTCCACATTTAACCCATCCGTGCAGTGAAACCCACACACTAGTGAACACCTGCTAGGGGGCAGTGAGCACACATGCCCTATCCATGTCACCCGTGGGCAGCCCTATCCATGGCGCCTGGGGAGCAGTTGGGGGTTGGGTACTCCAGGGTGCTTCAGTCATGTCCTTTCGGTTTAGGGAATCAAACCAGCAACCTTCCGATCACAAGGCTGGTTCCCTAGCCCACGACTGCCCCCAACTACTGCCAACTACTATATGTAGCATATCGTCACTGTCCAAAGAAAAACAAGTATCTCCAAAATGGCAACTTTACAGGAGAGGCCAAAACCCCCTTTTAATTATAATGTAAGTCAATGCAACCAGACGTCTTTCCAAGCAGTTTTGGGCCATTTCTGTTGGTCCATTCATCATGAAATTCTCACACAGTGTAAACTGCAGCTGCTGTGATCAAATGATGCATAAAAGTAAAAATCAACAAAAATGGAGATACATGTTTTTCATTGGACAGCGACGATATGTGCATAGCGTCTGCAATAAACATGTCATTCAGGAAGTGCTGGAACTGATTCAGGAAGTGCTGCAAACTATAAAAAGTATGCCGTACACATAAACACAGCACACAAAAGTTTAAAGGAACCAAAATGTGTCATGGTTAAGGTGAAACTTCAATTAGACAGTAATTTGGACACACCTGTAAGACTAAATGATGCATGATGCAGGTTTTTTAAGGTCACTTACACTTCTAAAATGTAGTAAAAGAGGGCAGTTAGTGCAGTTTCCCATAGGAGCTCTAATATAGCTGTTTACGTTCCCCCTTAATTCAAGCTGCTGCGTTTTGTACGAGTTGTAGAGGATGCATCGTTTTCTTAGGAAGCCCAGTCGAGAGAACATTACAGTGATCAACTCCGCTTGTAACAGGTGCATAAACCAGTTCCTCTGTGTTTCCATAGACACACATAGAGAGACAGAAAAGGTCAAAGCAGTTTTTTCTCAAGCTGCAAAACGCCAAAGTCACTGTGTTGACATGCAGGACAGAACAAAGCTTTCAATCTAAGATTACACCCAGGTTTCGTGCTTCCCCGCACCTGTATGCTGTAGGCCAAGGGTTTGGTAGCCTTGCTGGGCTAGGTGTAATCTTGTAATGAGAATGTCTGGGGACAACCACTAGAAATTTTGGGCTAAATGTGGGGACGTAAGCTTATTAGAGTGGGATTCAACACTTTGTGAGAGCTCAAAGCAGAGGGTGACGGTGTGTTCCTCATCATTGTCTGGCGGACAACAAGCCTGTTGTTAGCCCATATACGTAACATAGGTTAGCATGGCTAAAGGATTCCTCCCAAACAACTCCTAATGAACATGATGTGTGTTGTGTGTGTGGATGACACATTAAACGTGGACGAAAATAAAGGCCATTTTGGGTACCTATCGCTAACTAGCTAAGTAGTTTTGCTTGTATTATGAATCGTCTTCAGCATAGCAGGACTGTTAGCGCCGCAATGTTGTGACAAGCTGCCTCCAGACTTGTATTGATGTTACAAGCAATGCAAAAGTAGAGCATTGAATATTACTTCCATATTAGTGATATAGACTATATTACAGCAACACAGTTAAGCCAAAAGTAGGTAAACGAAAAAAGCAAAACTGTGTTGATACAGTACTTTATTCGTGCGGAAAGGATGTCCAGATCACGATATTCCAAAAATATCCGTGGTAATCGGGTGTGCAGTGAGTGCCGGTTAATGAATTGAGCTCCCGCTGATTCTCCTGCAGAGTTTCATCGCATCTCTTATCTAATCCACCTGATACCTCCATTCAGATCCTCCTGAAGGTTCATCAGCTCAATCAGGTGTTACATTAAGAGAGCGCAAAGATTTACAAACTGATTAGTTTGACTGAAGCTTGTAACTCACAATTTCTGGAATCTGGCAAGAAGGAAAAAACGCTTGGAATTCCTACTCAGGAAGGCGCTCTCAATTCCAGGTTCAGCATTGGCCGTCGTATTAATATGGCTGTTCACGCTGTCAACAGTTATGAAGTATGGCACTTTTTCTATATTCAAATGAGACCCTAAGGATATTTGCCTAAATGTGAGCTGCCTAAAGCTGCCAATGACCCTCCCACCACACCCACCTTCACACCCAAGCATATTTTCCTACCATGAGCTTATTACATTCTCATTTTGCTAATATTGTATTAGGAATAATTGTATGTCATCAAAATGTATGTTTAAAATGAAACTTAAAATTTGAAACCTGTCCACCTTTTTATTTGTATCTCATTTTGGCTTTTTGGCCCACCACACACATTGCGCTTTGGCCCACCAAGATAAAGGTTCTGGCACCCCTTCCTTCAGAGACATTAGTTAGTTAAATCCGTAATATTGGCCATACAGTTTACTGTATATACATAAATCAAGACCGTTAAAGCACTCATATCCACCTTCGCTGGCTAGTTTGTTGCCAACAGTAACACTGAGACGTCCATCAAAATGCGTGATTCATTATTTTTGCTCATATATTTTTGGACATCAGTTTTTGGACATGTGACATCCTGTTGGGAAACTGATGTAATTGAATTGCTTGCTTCCACACACACACAGGTTTGGCCTGTAGTGTAAATGCACATGATGGTATGTACCTGTACCTGTGCAAACAGTGGCCCCCAAAAGCATTTGGACACTTTGGACCAACGTTAGAGAACATCTTTAGGTTAGCTCATAAGATGTTGGACAAGGTTTTAGAGGTAACCACTTCTAGCACAACACTGAACCAGTCAAGAAAGCCTGGAGAAGAGCTCCAGACCACACTTCACTGAGTCTACTGTGAAGCACAGAGGTGGAAACAGCCTGGGCCTTACAGAGGTGTCACCGAGCTTGTGTTCACTGATGGGATCATGAGCTCAGAAGAATACAAAGGCGTTCTAAATGCAAACCTGCAAAGAAACTGCCCTAACGACAATGAGCCGGAACAAAGACTACTATGCCGATGAGGAGAAAGGCAGTCTTGGAATGGCCTGTGTACAATAAAAGCCACACGGTTTGCCTGTTTTCCCCTGACACAATCAACTTAATACACTTTGTATGTATGGCACAAATGTCCAAATACTTTTTGGGGCCACTGTATTGACTGACAGGATTAACTGACGTACATTATACCTACTTGCACTTGGAAGGCCCCAGTCTCAAGCGTCCTCACCTGCTCTTCCCCGAGAGCTTCCGCCAAAGATTTTTCCGTTTGCCTTTGACATGCGCCTTCAAGAGGGATTAATAGCTGTCAGATTATTTCATTAGAACGTCTCTCTCTATCTTTCTCTCTCTCTCTCTCTCTCTCTCTCTCTCTCTCTCTCATTTGAACCATCCCACCCTCTCTATTTTGTGTTCTCTATCTGTTTTGTGCTCTCTCTATCTCTTTCCCTTTCTCTCTCTTTCCTGCTCGCTCTCTTTTGCTGCGAGTCAAACATCAGCCTTGAGCACTTTGGCAGCTGAAACCAATTTTATTAGAAGAAGAAGAAGCAGAAACTCATCCATGTTTTGGGAAATTTGGTGTATTCAAAAAAAAAAAAAAAGGTTGAGGAAGCTCATTACAATTCAGTAGCTGTGAGAATGAGGTTTTAATAACGGAGAGCTGTAGAACTTTATCACGCAATGTTCGGGTTCCTAAACTACAGCTGACAATATAGGCACTAGGTCACCTTAGTTGACACCAAAACTTTGACTTGTCAAGACTGAATCAAAAGTGAAAATGAGACAAAATAAAAAAAAGTAAAGTAGATTTTAACTGCGTCCAGCTTTGCAAACCATTAGCCAGCGTCATTTGAAAATGAGCTTTTCACCTCGGCTAGTACCATTAGTAGAAAGTAGTGCTAGTAATGCTAGTTATGTAGGTTGAAAAAAGGCTAGGCTAGAAAATGGTAGTAGCTTAAGTAGTGCTAGTAATGCTAGTTATGTAGTCTAAAAAAGTTAGGCTAGAAATTTTAGTATCTCATATAGTGTTAGTAATGCTAGTAATGTAGGCTGAAAAAAAGGCTAGGCTAATAATTAGTAGTTTAATAGTGCTATAGTAACGCTACTTATGTAGGCTAACGTTAGTAGCTTAAGTAGTGCAAGTAATGCTAGGTAATGTAGGCTAAAAAAAGTGAGGCTAGTAATGTTAGTAGCTCAAGTAGTGCTAGTAATGCTAGTTGTGTAGCCTGTAAAAAGGCTAGGGTGGTAACGGTAGTAGCTAAAGTAGTTCCAGTAATGCTAGTTATGTTGACTAAAAAAGGCTAGTTTAGTAATGTTAGTAATGCTAGTATTGTATGCTGAAAATCCCTGAGAGCAAAAGGATAGCGGCCCACTGTTCAGCCACTGGCTTCTCACAATCCAAGTAACCCCAAACATCTTCAGTGATGTTCAACTGCTACACATCCTTTCAGACCCTACAGCGTTGAGGTGTTCACTCACAGTGGAAGGACGGACAGAAACACCTGTTTTCAGACCAGAAGCAGGAGTGTAGTTTAACGTTCTCCTCTCTCTCAAAGATAATTACTTTAAGTGCTGTTTATCTGATGGGGACAGTTTTGGTGGTGTACCAGGTCTTCCAGGTGGTTGTCAGGAGTCCTAAGTCTCCTTCCTTATGCAAGTGGAGTATGTTGTATCTCATCTCATCTACAGTGTATCCTGACGAATTAATTAATTAATGACCAGTTTGACTAGAAATTCAATAAATGAAGCTTGGTCTCTGACGTCTGCACAGTACTTGTATCTCAGTTCATGTAGCTCAGGCCTCAGCACGACAGGCCATGACTACACACCCATGTGTACGCACAGTCCTCGTAGATCAGTCTCGCACACAGACAGACACATCTCTCTCACCTTTGTGTATCTTTCTCGCACGCCTTTCTCAGTCTTACACTTTTACACATAAAAGCACAGCGATTCACACGTACAGTAGGCTCCAAAAGCCTGAGGTCGTGCTGATAAACCAGGAACTTTCTTTATTTAAACCTGAAATTAAGTGTAATATTGAAAATCATACACTATTTCTACATCACTACAGAGAACAGATCACTCTCAGGTAACCTACTCCACAGAAGCAACCTGGAGTCCAAGCCAGCTCCATTAAAGCAAAAGGGGACACACGGAATCAAATATTAAGACATTTGTCAGGAGATACAGATTTCAAAAATTTCAAATGTAAGAGATTTCACAGTATTTTAGGCAAATCTGACCTTACCCTTTCACTTCGCTCACAGTTGAGTGCTGCTGTGAAAGCAGATATCTTAAGCAATTCATTCCCAACAGCAGGTTACTGTGTATGGGAGAAACTGATACAGTGATAGAATCCCATGGAAATGTTTGGCCGCTCCTGGTCAATGAAATGTTTAGCTGATTTTCTAATTGAAAACACGTTAACATATCAGAGAACATACAGAGAACACACTTCTACTTCTACTGTTTATTAATTGATAAGACTGTAAGGCAATTTAACATTGGAGGAAATTACAATTTCCTGAAACATACAAAAATGAAACATACAATTTATGTTTTCCCCTCCAAATGTTAAACTCGATGGATGAATAGAAATTAGCAATAAATAGAAATAAATGCAGAACAATGGCATATTTAAAGTGCCTGTAGAGAATGAGTTAACTCACCAAACCATGTCATAGGGTGTTTAAACTCTTGCGTATGACAGTGTGCCTGGAAGAAAAGCATCAAGTGATGAAATGCTCTCAGAAATCAAATGTTAATAAAGGCAGAAAATGCTAAACGTAGCGAATGAATGGACCTTTTTCCAAAGACACACAGTCATATTAACATGGCAGAAGAAAAAAAAACAAAAAAACAAACAAAAACAAAAACAACAACAACTATATATATATATATATTTTTTTTTTTTTTAATGTAATTATTTTTTTTTTCTGCCATTTTAATATGACTGTGTGTCTTTGGAAAAAGGTCCATATATGAAATGTAATAAATTATGTATTGTGAAGACTTGAAGCAGTTTTTTTTGTGGACCCTCTGACTAGGAATATGGAAATGGGAAGAATAATTGAAATACCAAGGCATGAATTTCCTGACACAATATCGATATTTCCCAGAATATTTCCCAGGATCACTCCCAATTCGGACCATGTTCATGAATTTTAGGGTTCGATTAGAAAAAGAAATTCAAAACAGACGCATTTTTACTTGCAGACTTTTGGGCTGCACTGCATGTACTGTGAACTTCCGTGCTTTGCTTTACAGCCATTCGACTCAAATTAGATTAGCGCGTTGCTTCGGTGAGGTAAACTCTTGGTTTCTTTCTCAGCCATTTTTAGACATTGCTTGCAGTCAGGAGCAGCAGTGAAATAAAGGGCTTTAGCAGTGCTGAACAGAGAAGTGCTGGAGGCTGAACTGGATCTTTCCATAGCATGCAAGCTTCGGTGTACTAGACTGCCACTTAACCATTTCAGTTTCAGGTAAATTAGGTTCTATTTAATGAGTCTAATTAAATAAAGCTTGTTGATGGGCTGGAGCAACCAATACATATTGGCTGGTGGGCTGACAACATGACCTCCCCCAGACTAGTCTATCAATGACTCTGGAGGTTTCTGGATGTTACTGTCTTCATAGTGTGAATGTTCTTCCAAAAGCTTGGTGCTGATACATCTCCGTACAGGAACCAAATATGGCATTTTTGCAGATTTTAATGAGCTGTTTCTATGGATGTGGCGAGTTTGACATTGGAAATGACATAAAATATAAAATGTCTCATAACTGTTGCACAAACAAAAACATTTTATGTTTTATATTTTCCCCAAATATGTTAAATTTAGCAAATAAACAGCTTGCACTAGAATGTGGGTTCTCTGTAACTTATTGTCAATTAGAAATTCGCATGTAATATGACCAGGGGCACCCAAACTTTTGCACATGACTGTAATGGAGTCATCAGTTAGATGGAACATCAATTAAACATCAGTCATCAGGCTGAAGGTGATGTTGCGATTGCATCGATTTTGGAAATGTTATCAGGTGGAATTGTTTATGATCATTTTCAATAGAGAATGTTATATGGACCAAATCTTCCAGCTATTTTGGCATATAGAAATCTAGCTGTATTGATTTTATTGTCTGTATAGCAAATGGCTGTAAAGTAATTCTGAATCACACTGATGTAACTCAATCAAACAGACTGGAATCATGGTAAGATCTAAGAACTAATGCATGGCATCGTCTTGTTACTGAATGCATGTAAATGCCTTTGTAACTGAGGACACTAAAGCAGCGGTGCTAGAACACTGTCTGTGTTTATGTTTACCTCCTCTCCTTGAGGAGAGAGTGAATGTGTAGAGAGATATGGGCCTTCATCCAGCTCGCTCCCACAGGGATAATCCCGGCGCGGGGCAGCCCTGGCCGAAATCTGAACCCATTTTCCCCTCATCACAGCCCCAGTGGGCCGGTTAGCTGGCATCACTGGCTCGAGTGAGGGGCAGTTATCCTAAAGCCCTCAGTCTGAAATCCCAGTGCCACTGAATTTTTCACTAGACCCCCTGTCCAGGTAAAAACAGCGAGCATGACTTTATACTCTGTACTTCAGAACTTAAGCAGACTTTATCTGAGCATTACAGCGATTCTTTCAGAGCTCATATGTTAACGTGAAGGCTTTGTGGTGAAATGGTGTAGCCTGTCAGTCAAATGTTTGGGGACACAAAGCTTTTCAAAATCTTTACCATATGAATGGATGTGTTTACTTTGGCGATTTGCAGTAACTAAGGGTCCACATTCCACATGTTCTTGCTTTTTTAACTTGAGGTCCACATTTGTGTGCTTTTATACTGCAAAGACAGTCATATAGTACAATCATATACTAAGGTATTTATTTACATTACATAGACACTTTAGTTTCATTGGTTTTGTGGTTTTGTTTTTGTTGTGCAGCCTTTCAGCCTTTATACCTGCTGTCAGAGCAGAACCTGATGTCAGTTTTTATTCTGGTTTCATTGACTTACATTAAAATTCAGTTTTTTTTCTTCACCTGTAGTCATCATTTAGGATTTTATTCCAGTATCAGCAATTTGTCTATATCTATCTATCTACACTGCTAGTCAAAAGTTTAGACACACCCATCTAAATGGATGTTTGGTTGATCTGAAAGACTCTCCAACTGATGAGAGTCTGAACCAGTACATATCCTGATATACCACATATACTCTTGATGGACCACAGTATTATATTTCTCCATATCTCCACCTCTAACATATATTTAGTGGTGTAAAAACTTTTGATCTTTTTCTGCACAGTGTTAAAGCTCTAGTTCTCCTTTCAGTTTAGTGAATATTCATGATGGACAGACCAATAGAATTACTCCAAAACTGCTTAGCTGTAATGCTTAGAAATATCTATCTATCTATCTAAACAAATAATAACTCATTTCCTGATTGCTGATTCTGTATTGTAAAAATCCGCTGACTCCAAAGTTACACTAGCTTGCTAATAGTCCCAATAACAGACCTGTATTATCCCCACCTCTGCACTTCTGGGGTAGAAAAGTTCCAGTATGTGCTTTTAACAGTAGTTAAATAGATGGTGGTTAGGAGGTTAATGAGAAGACGAAGCAAAATACACCCAAAAATTAGCGCATAGCCGCTACATGCTAACAAAGCCTGTGCAGGTGTGTTTTTTTTTTTCCTTCAGGAACTGGAAATGAACTGGAGAACTTTTGATTTCGATGCCAGCAGAGCCACTTTGGAGGTTGCAGGCCTTTCTGTGTACCCAGCAGATCTCCGGTGCTCACTGCAGGCCCCGCTGGGCTCCATAAAGTGTTTCTTCAGCGTTTGCACTTTTATTGCGCAGCTCAGAGTCTTAGCCTGGTCAAGGTCGGAATTCTCAGCAGGGATGTTTAGCAGTTTCATGGCGGCTCCCAGGCGCACCTCGAAGGGATCCGAACATGTAACTGCGCAGCTGTGGATTTGAGTCAGCTCACCGCTGCGCCGCTGCCGCAACGCACACCACAGCTTCCAGATGTGATCGTAATCGTCTTTGCGTTGCCAGAGCTAATCAAAACGCTAGGAACACTAAGGAACTGTCGAGGAGCTATCTCTCCTTTAAAGGCCGAGAGCGTCTTTTCTTTGTTTTTCTCTTAACGGTTACAGATAAATGTAGATTGTGGTGGCGGTGTGCTTCCGATACTGTCTGCACTCACACTCATGCAGGATACGCAAAACTGTAAACAGGATAGGGGTGGTCGGAGTATAACTGTAGATTACTGGGCTTTACTGCTAAAGGGGGCGGACGGTCTGACGAAAATAGAGTATCGCAACGTTTTCATGTTATGCGATACAATCGTGCTGGTTAGTTATCCTGAGGCTTTTGCGGTCAGATATAATGCACCACCAACACAGCTGTGCAACATATAGAATGCTGCGTTCTGCACAGAAATGCCCCTTTACCCAGGCTCTGTTACCACCCTCAGCCACCATACGTAAAGTCTGTCTGAAGGTTTGAATGAAAGTAGTAGTGCAGTAGTCACTGTTCTTTATTTACCGTATCCCCGCAACGAGCTTCCCATGATGTAACGTATCGTGATAACACTATCACATCGCCCTATCTCCCACCACCTGCTGTGCTACTTCTACAAAACTCCTTCCTTTTCGTTTCTGCCTTTCTTCACCATCTTTATGGAACATTGACGTCATAACAAAACCAAAAAATAGTCATTTTAAAAGGGAAGTGAAAACGTTCTTTTGATTTAAATTAAAGGGGAAGGCCAGTGACTTTTTGTAGCTCAGTCTTTAAGGTTGATATATTGCAATATACTGTAGATCGGATAATATATATATATCACTGCTGTCGGAGCAGAAACTCATATCTATCTTCAAGTTTTGGACATCGTTTGAAAAAGCCTGTTGCCTTTTACATCGTGTGGGAATTTCACGGCGAATGGAGTAAAAGAAATAGTTCGACATGAGACTGGAGGAAGTCTGGTTCCTTTGACGTACACTACCAGTCAAAAGTTTGGACACACCCAACTAAATGGATGTGGCTGGTGATCTTAAAGACTCTACAGGCTTACACTGAACAGCTCCAGCTGATGAGAGTCTGAAACAGTACATATCCTGATATACCACATATACTCTTGATGTACCACAGCATTGTATCTCTGCCATATCTCCACCTCTAATATATATTTAGTTGCTCAAAAAATGTTTATTTAAAAGCTCTAGTTCCTCCTTTCAGTTTAGTGAATATTCATAATGGACCGACCAATAGAATT
>CM067481.1:35016396-35047240 GCA_034552555.1 Semaprochilodus insignis | reverse complement strand
ATCTATCTATCTATCTATCTATCTATCTATCTATCTATCTATCTATATATATATATATTTATAAAGCCTATGCTACAAATGTATAGGTAACTGTTCTGGTGAGTCTTGTGAGACTTACACACACGGCAGTAATATAGGCAGCGCAGGGGGGGCACGGTGCCAGCGGGCATGGCATTAAGGTGGCTGGCATGTGTGGCAGCCCCCGCCTTCATAAGGGCCATGCGGCATCAGAGGAGCCATTTTATAGTGTACGCGCACACACATGCGTGCACGCACACATCCTGATTATAGCAGGCTGATTGTTTTGGAAGGCGCGCTGAAGGCCTCTGGAGTTTTACAGTGGCCTTTAAATGGGTCTAGATGCCTGTGCTCAGCTGGGGACCATTAGGGTGCACGTTATCCAAAAAATGCCGGGGCAATTATTTCACATGCAGGGTTTGTTCTCCGTGCCTTTCTACTTACACACACTCTTACACATGAGTGCAAGCACACACACACATCAAGACACACACACAGATAGACACCATTAAGTACACACACACACACATGTACATGTACGGTTGCATGCAAAAGTTTGAACACCCCCAGTCAAATGACACGTTTGGTTGATTTTCTAATTGAAAATAAGTTAACACATCCGCTACGGGGAGCAAACCTAAATATGACAGTTTACGCCTGATTTTAGAGCAGAGGTTCGATTTCAGCTTTTGCGCAGGCCAGATTTTATGTCTCTGTTGCCCACAATATGTTAAACGTGGGAAATAAGCCGTGGCTGTGTATTAAGACGTGCAGAAGTGTGCTCTCTGTAGAGGTCTGTTCACTTATTTACACTTAGGAAAACAAACATGTCATTTTGCATATGACTGTGTACATGACATGCTTGTTTCTGCAGCTCTGAAATCTGGATGACTTCTTGCAACACTGAAACAATCAATCCACCCCCCTCATGTGAAAACATATTTGTGTACTTGCTCTGGACTGTGACTAATTTGAAAGGAGTTTTTGAAGCTCTGCCCGGTTCACTACAAGGTGCTCTGTTTTGGGAGTGAATCTGTAATGCTGTCCAAACCATACTGAAGACGTACACTGTTACGACCCTACAATGCACACAGTGTACTAGCGATGTTGACAAAGAATACCCATAATGCATTGCAATCCATGTAACAGTAACATCATTTACTTACTACACATTCTGTTTCTTATAACAGTGTTCTGTGTAGTTCCCATGATTTTCCAGTGTGAATAGGAGTGATTTGGAACCATTTCTGTTCCTTAAAATAGTGTTCTATATAGTGCCCTTGATTTTTAATGAAGGGAATAGTGAATAAGGCCCTTTTCTGTTCTGTATAAAATTGTTCTAGATAGTGCTCTAGGGAAAGGTGAGTGGAGCCATTTCCGTTCCCTGTAATAGTGTTCTATCTAGTGTCCTTGGTTTTCCAATATAGGGAATAGTGATTAGGAGACATGTGTGTTACCTGTAATAGTGTCTTTATAGTGCCCTTGCTTTTCTAATGTAGAGGAAATAGTAATTATGGTGCATTTGTCTGTTCCCTATAACAGTGTTCTAGATAGTGCTCTAGGTAGTAATGATTAGTGACCATTTTTGTTCACTAGTATAGTGTTCTATATAGTGCCCTTGATTTTCAATTTTAAAGAAAAGTAAATAAGGGACATATAGGTTCCCTATTATAGTGTCTATCCCTATTTAGTGCCCTTGATTTTCTAACGTAGAGAATATTGATTAGGGGACATTTTCCTGTTCCCTATGAAACTGTTCTAGCTACTGTTCTAAATAGTGCTCTAGGACGTAATAATTCATGACCATTTCTGTTCCCTATGATAGTGTTTATGCAGTGCCCTTGATCATTTTCATTGTATAGAAAAGTGATTAATGGACACTTATGTTCCCTACTATAGCATTCTATATAGTGCCCTTGATTTCCCAATATGGGGAATGGTGTTCAGGGGACATGTCTGTGACCTAGAATAGTGTCTTTACAGTGCCCTTGATTTTCTAATGTAGAGCATATTGATTAGGGAATTTTTTGTTCCCTATAAAAGTGTTCTAGATAGTGTTCTAGAAAAAATATATGGCACATTTTCTGTTCCCTATAAAAGTGTTCTAGATAGTGCTGTAGGGAATAATGAATAGGGGACATTTTCCTGTTCCCTATGAAACTGTTCTAGCTACTGTTTAAATAGTGCTCTAGGACATAATGATTCATGACCATTTCTGTTCCCTATGATAGTGTTTACGCAGTGCCCTTGATCATTTTCATTGTATAGAAAAGTGATTAATGGACACTTATGTTCCCTACTATAGCATTCTATATAGTGCCCTTGATTTCCCAATATGGGGAATGGTGTTCAGGGGACATGTCTGTGACCTAGAATAGTGTCTTTACAGTGCCCTTGATTTTCTAATGTAGAGCATATTGATTATTTTTTGTTCCCTATAAAAGTGTTCTAGATAGTGTTCTAGGGAATAATGAATAGGGCCCCATTTCTGTTCCCTGTTATGCTGTTTTATATAGTATCCTTGATCTTCCACTGTGGGCTACAGTGATTAGGGACCATTTTTCTGCTCCCTATAAAAGTGTTCTAGATAGTTCTCTAGAGAATACTGAATAACAGAGCCATTTCGTTTTTATACAAAGTTTTCCATATAGCACTCAAAAGTAGGCAACTGAGATTTTCTGTGTAGTGTTTCCAAACTAGGTAGCAGTGATTAGGGGGCAGTTTCTGTTCCCTAGGAAAGTGTTCTATATAGTGCTTTAGATTTTCCAGTGTATGAAATTGTAATTAGGGGACCATCTCTGTTCCTTATAAATGTGTTCTGTACAGAGCTCTAGGGATAGTAATTAGGGGGGCATGGGGGCTTCATATAATGCCCTTGAATTTCCCATGTAAGGAATGGTGAACAGATACTGTTCTATATAGGGCTCTAGGGAATAGTGATTAAGGGGACCTCTATAGTGCTTTAAAGTGGCATTTCTGTCCACTAGATTAGAGCACTATATAGTGCCCTTGGTTTTCCCATCTAGGGGATAGTGATTAGGGGTCCATTTCTGTTCTTAGAATAGTGTTCTCCAGTGCCATTGATTGTGTAGGGAATATGGTGTGATAGTGTTCTATGTATTCTCCAGTGGGTGAAGGCAGTAGTGATTAGGGGAACGCAGTGTTAGTCTCGCATCGTGAGGTTAGCAGTTAGCTTTTAGTGTAAAGCCTGCGGATGCGTGGGTGGGAGATGGTACCCGTCCAGGGGAAGATTGAAGAGACGTGAAGCGCGGGACTCGCATGTTCCTTTTGATCTCGTTCCTTTCTCTCGCTTTTTTCTCTCCCCCCCTGCTCGGTTGTCTGCGTCTCCTTTCAGCCACGAGCACGAATGTCATCCATCAAAACCCCCTCCAGCGCTTCACCCTCAGCGGCTCACGCCAGCCGGGTTTTAGCGTAGCGACACATACTGGGTCTCGTGCCCGAACCATGATTCAGGCTAGCTGTGATGCCACAAAAAGCTTAGCTAATGCACTTTCTCTCTCTCTCTCTCTCACTCACCCTTTCTCTCTGTCTGTCTTTCTTACTGAGGGCAGGCCAAGAGTCATCGCTCTTACTGACAGAGAAAGTCTTTCCAGTTATTTTTCACTCTCTGCTCATGCCTCTGCCGCTGGACACCTCTCTCGAGTTCAGATTCAGAATGGCTTCATTAGCATGAACTGCTGTCAAAAACAGAACATATGTATTTACCAGAGAGTCACACGGAAGCATCCACAACGGCATACACTCATCATCAAAAGAATAGCTGCACCCAGAAGGAATCAACCGACAGGAATGAAACTTGGTGGGTAGGTTTGACATTGGATGGACAAGGATGGGCCTTGTCGCTGTACCTGACTGACCCAACAGACACTTGCAGACATTCAGCGAGCAGTGATGCCCTCCATGAGTCATCCTGTTAGTGCCAGCACCATTGGCAGACAGCTGCACGACGCAGGACTACATGCACGCAGACCGTTACGACGAGTGCCCTTAACATCACATCAACGTCGGCAAAGACTACAATGGTGTCGTGCCAGACTGTCATGGAGTGACTCAGAATGGCGCGGGTCATCTTCAGTCATGAGTCCCGCTTTTGTATGGTGGAGACAAATCCGTGTGTGGAGGCACCATGGTCAGTGCCAAGATAAACAATTAGTCATCACACATCACACAGGCCTGGTGTCACTCCACCTCCACCCCTACCACACCATCTGCAGGAACTGTGTGAGAATATTCAAGCTGCATGGGATGGATTATCACAGGACACCATTAGGAACCTCTACAACTCCATGCTGAGACGTCTGGCATGTTGCATTAGCAAGTATGGTGGCCCGACGCCATACTGAGAGACACTACTTCTGTATGTGTAGCTCAATAAATATTGATCATATCAGTCTAAATGTATCATCATTTATTGTTCCTGGTGACCTTTATCTTCCTTCGCAATAGCACTGCAATCCCACACCTCCTTCTGGGTGCAGCTATTCTTTTATTGATGAGTGTACATCCAGTAATCCACATAATCCCAAAGACATTCGGTGATGGTAAGGTTCTGGACTCTGGGGTGGTCAGGGGTGGTCAGGTTCTCAGTGAGGAGCTTCTTGAACAGCTGCACATCCTTTCAGACCCATACTGTTGAGCTCCAGGCATTGTTGGTGGTCTACCAGATCTTGTTCCAGGTGGTTGTTAGGGGCCAGGGTCCCATTTTCTCTGTACCTTTCAATCTTGTTTCAGTTTTTTTCCTTTCTCCATCTTTATGTGAGTGTATTATCTGACGTCTAATATCCTCAGATGAGTATAACATATGGGTCCTAAATACATAGAGTGGTCACTTTTGCACACGACTGTGTGTCTATATATACACTGACTAGATCTAGGTATTTGGTTACATGCACAAAATCCACTTTGGATAGATTCCCAAGCTAAGAGAGGTTTTGGGTCTAATGCCTTTGTTCAGTCTTACTCAAGTTGTCTTTTGTTTTGCTGGAGATCTTTAACTTTGCTAGAGTCACAATAACAATACTTTTACTTGTGTGTGGGTTCAAGCTGCTCTACCCACCTCTGTCCCTGCACTGGGTCATGGGGGCAATGCAGGTGTAGCAGGATAGAGGCCCTCATAGAGGCAGATTACATGCACCACCTGCGGAAGAGCAAGCGTCTGAGCCAACTACAACATAGACATCATCGTCTGAGTGGCTTTTGTGCTGCCTTGATATCCAGGCACGTTTCTTATATGGGTTTGTCGGTGTTGGTATAAGGGCTGCAACAGTTAGTCAACATGAAAAAATGTCAACTGATGGTGGATTTTTATAGCTGATTCTCTTTTTTTTTACAGCCAATTAGCCACTTTTTGTCAACGAAAATAACAATATCCATTTGTGTGTTTACTCAAAGATCTCACTTTGAAGGCTAAATAAACTGATATGAAACACACAGTCCTAACAGATGCAGGAACGCATGTGCATGACAAGACGGTGCCCTACTGACATGGTTCAAGTAGCTTTTACAATGACATCCGAAGATTCCAGGGGCCTTTCTAGTAGGGGTCAGTACGCCATAGCCCAGCAGGGAATGCTTGGAGGAACAAACAGTGTAACTATGATGTACAGTACCAGTCAAAAGTTTAGACATGGGTGCTCATAGAAGGTTCTCCTTATGTTTCTCTTAATGCTTTACTGTAGAATAAAAGTGAAGACATCAAACTATAACATAGCACTCATGGAATTATACAGTCCACCTTAAACACCTCCAAAATGGAACTTTACAGGAGGATAAATCAGCTTTCTTAACCTGCAGTGGAGGCTGATAGAACAAGGTTTATTTCTAAGCAGGTTTGGAGCAATTCTATTGGTCTGTCCATCATGAATATTCACTAAACTGAAAGGAGAACTAGAGCTTTTACACTGTGCAGAAAAAGAGATCAAAGTTTTTATACACCACTAAATATATATTAGAGGTGGAGATATGGAGAAATATCATACTGTGGTACATCAAGAGTATATGTGGTATATCAGGACATGTACTGTTTCAGACTCTCATCAGTTGGAGCTGTTAGGTGTAAGACTGTAGAGTCTTTAAGATCAACAACGACATCCATTTAGATGGGTGTGTGTAAACTTTAGACTGGTACTGTAAATGGCCTGAAACCATAGTAAACACTCTATGGGAGAGCACCTGTCGAAACAGAACCCTGTATCTCACCATATCAATAACTTCACAGGAGAAGCCAAAATCAAGCTTTACTTTTAAACGTGCCCCCCCCCCAATTCATCATGAAACTGACACACAATGCAAATTACAGTGTCATTTATAGATTATACCCAAAACTGAAAAACAACAATAAGTTGAGATACAAGGTTTGGTTCCGGCAGTGTTATGAATGCTTCATGTTTGCTCCAGGTTGCGAATGATTGAGGAGGTGACTGGCTACCACCCAGACTGTTATGGAAGCGTGGTGTTTTGCATGAATGACAGGACACAAAATCATTTTGTTGTTTAAAAATTCAGATATTTGAATTGCAAAAATGGTTAAAATTGCCATTTTGTATCTCAAGCCCTTTTAACAGGCAAATTAGCAATGATGCAGCGCCTATGTACTTAGCTGACTCACATCATGTACACCATAACATTGCAAAACGGATCAGATAAAATGTTTAATAGTAATTTTAATAAATTGATTGATTGCTGATGACATCATCTGATTCCGATTCTTGTTGATTCCGATTCCTGCTATCTAGATTTAATAGAGTCAGTATAGACTGGAATACACTGCTGGATGCATAGGGGGGCTACTACTTGTTCATTATACCATTATAGTGGTGATGAGTGATTTCCTCACAGCACTTCATTTTAACGATGAACGTTTTGATACAGCCGTATGCAAAAGACTGAACACCCCTGGTTATAATACATATTTTGGTGATTTTCCTAAATGTGGCATTTTTCATGCACGCTTTCTATTTAGTTTAACATGCTGGACGAAAATAAACCATATCATTTAACATGTGCCAACACTTTTGCACAGGCCATGTATTCACATGTTAAATTTTTCCCAAATATTCAGCAAATGTATATTCAGGAATGTATATTCAGGAATGTATATTCCAAGATGGCGCCGAGTACGGCTGCTGTGTCGCGAGCTCCCTTCACTCTTTTTAGTTTTTTGTTGTTTTTGTGTGTGTTTGTAAATACTTTTGCACTAAATGTTGTCAGCTCCATTGTATATGACAGACAAAAAAAAAAAAAAAGTGTACATCTGGATATATCATAGGTTTTATTCATAACTTTATATTACTGTTTATAAATATATATAATTTATAATGTATATTAGGATAACAGAGATTTTGTGTTATTAGTATTGTATATATTTATTGTATATGTATATTTTTTGTATCTAAGTACTGTAAGGGACTTCGCACGCAAGTTTTTCACTCACCTTCACACCTGTGAAAATGTGACGTGACAATAAAAGTGATTTGATTTGATTTGATTTGAATAAACTTAGAAATAATACTATTTTTACTTGGAAATAAATACCATTTTTTACTTGGAATTAAATACTAATTTTATTCGAAATAGATATTAAGTTTATCTAGAAATAAATACCAATTTTACTTGGAAATAAATGCTATTGTTTCTTGGAATTAAATACCAATATTACTTGGAATTACATACCATTTTTACTTGAAATTAAACACTAATGTTTCCTGGAAATAAATGCCAATTTTACCTAGAAATAAATCCTACATGTCATTTGTTATGTGCCAAGCTTTAGCACATGGCTGTAAAGGGATATAGTGGAAGTGATACCAGTTTAATTGTGTTACTGCAGCTCATAGTGATATAATGAAAATGTGTGATTTAACCAGTTACTACTATTAGACTAACTTCTAATAGTTACTGGCTGGAGACGGCTGTTACACCTACAGTCGACTCGCTCTGAATTGTTGGATTCCCAGATGAGACGACTTCCCTCTCACATAAGGAGGATTAAGCTAAAGGAGAAGAACCGATAGAGGCCCAATAGTCAGATCAGCGGAATAACAGTCGACAGGTAAATTAATGAGCCGAAGTTGGAGCCCTCTTTCTAAGGTATTCTGCCTGGTCTGTCCTGGTTCTTCGTCCAGATGGAGAAAGATTGGAGGGGTTTTCAGCGACAGGCCTGCTTTCACTTACACAGGAGGCAGCGAAATGTGTGTGCGGTTGTGAGTGTGTGTGTGTGTGTGTGTGTGTGCCATACCACCGCCACTGCCACCATTCACGGTGGCTTAGCCGCTCCACACACTTTTTCCACTGTTATGCTTCAGATCTGCTGCCTTTTCTAATATAGCCGTCTCTCTCGGTTACCTCACGGACGGAATGAAGGCGGCGGCTCAGTGACTGGAAGATCCCAAACTGAGGACGGCAGAAAGTGATCCAAATCAGTCTGATATAGTTGATAAACATTGTGCCATGTTGGACGTGTAGAATTACATTCGCTTTATCTATGGAAAAATTCAGGAAGCACAGTCAGTAGCCGGTCTGCTCTCGTTGGCGTCATGCAGTTTAACCTCTTTCTGCAGCCCCCCTCGTGGCCATTCTGCCAGCAGGAAGGAGGCTGTGTGAAACGCCGTGAATATATTGGGCTGCTAGTGTGAACACGGAAAGGGGGCTATGCATAGTGTGAATCTGCATGTCAAGCAAACGCTGGCTGGCTATCTGGTAGTGCTCTGGGGGGACGAGACCCCAAAACCACTCGATTCTGAGAGGCGGTTCCAAACAACCTCAGTTTCTCTCAGTTCTTAAATCCAAAAAATCACAGGGAAAGAGATCTGGCAACCTTGAAAGCACTACACTGTGGCGAATGCTCTTTTATTGAACATGCAGCAATGGGACAACTGCCACTCAGCCAGCGCTCATAGTAGACATACAGAGCCACAAACTGACCCCACAACCCGGCACAGAACAGCACAACCAACGTATAAACACATGTTAAGCTAACAGCAACTTATCTACAAATTAAAGTCTCCTACAGCGACTGTGGCACTCCCGAAAAGTGGGCCACTGCAATATTAAGCAAATAATACACTGTTATGATTGATGGTATCCTCACATAATAACTTTTTTTCAGACAGGCTGTCTAGACGGTGACAACAGAGTATTGCAGACGTACTTCAAAGTGTGGCTTCCGAGTCGAGTCTCTGTTCCTAAAAGGGAATCGGAGAATCGACTCTTTTTGACATCGACTCCCAGCGCATACTCAAAAAGGAACAGCTCAAAGAGCACCCTGGCGGAGGAGGTGTCCGAGAGTCCGGACACTGCTACCTGGAATCTCATTTCTCATTATTACCGCACTACTCTCTGAACCCCCAACTGCGTCCACAGCAAAGGGCAAGGGTTCCGTCAGTAATTGATGTAGAAAGAAACAGCCAATCACAATCAACCTCATTTAAAGGGGGCCGTCACCTTTGAGTGCCTGATAAACATAAGAGATGGCTGATGCTGTTGCAAAACTGAGACCAGAAAATGTTCAGAAACGTGGACCTTGAAGCAAATTCACTGTGGGAATACAGCTGAAGCAGACCTGGCACCTCGAGCATGATTATTTTCAGGCTTATTAACATGGCAACCTACAGCAGCGCACGCTCACCTCACTGTAGCATGGACTCATATCATCACTGTCTAATGAAAAACATATGAATCTCATTTTTGTCGGTTTTTACTTTTATGCATCATTTAATCACATGAGCTGCTGTTTACGCTGTGTGGAAATTTCATGGTGAATGGACCAACAGAAATGGCCCAAAATCACTTGGGAAAAAGTCTGGTTCCATTGACTTACATTATAAGTAAATCAGGTTTTTGGTCTCTCCTGTAAAGTTGCCATTTGGGGATACTTGTCTTTGGGCAGCAACGATACATTCTACTTCTCCTATCTCATTCAAACAGCGACCTGGAAATAGTGAAGAGTCTCCCTTTCACTTAGTTGAACACCTTTCAAATTTCTAAAAAACAACAAACAGAAAAATTCTTAGTGGTCTCAGACTTCCGGACCCCCGTCTACATAAATGCTAACACTCCTGGCGCACGTTAGAGACAGCGGCAGCTCTTCCAGCAGGATGCCCGGCACCTCTGTATATGTGTGTGTGTGTGTGTGTGATTTGCATGGCGGTCTGGCCCCTTGATTAGCCGCCATCATCACAAACAAGACATCAGCGATGCGAGGTGAGGCCCTGTGGGCCCCCGGGAGCCGCAGATCACAGCCATGCTAATGCAGGTCTGCGCTTGGCGCGGTGCCAGGTGTCAGCCAGCCGGTGACAGGTGCACAGAGGGGGCGTGGGTGCCACCGGGGGGGGGGGGTTGCCGCCGCAGTCCCCGTGGCATCACCTCGGCCTTTGTTCTCTATGCTAATCCTGCGCCGGAGCATCCTCCTCTGATAGGAATGTGGCGCGTTCAGGAAACACAGCTCCAGCAATGCCAGGCCTGAGTGTCGCAAATACACAC
Organism: Semaprochilodus insignis; assembly: GCA_034552555.1. Lineage (NCBI taxonomy): Eukaryota > Metazoa > Chordata > Actinopteri > Characiformes > Prochilodontidae > Semaprochilodus > Semaprochilodus insignis. The sequence goes on along the minus strand of CM067481.1, from coordinate 35,036,722 downwards.
GCGCACACGCTGTTTCTGTCGGTGCCGTGGGTCTCGTTTAGCACCGTGGCATCGGCAATGTGCTGCCCTGTCCCCCTTAGATCAGTGAAGCACGGTATGGCTATGTGACGCTAATCCCTTATAGCACATCCTCTGCATAATAACCAGATAAAGCACATATACAGAGTTCTATAATAGTTACTGGATTATTCATATTAGTTACTGGCCAAACAAGTTTTAATGTAGTTTTAATGTAGCGGCATATGCAAAGTTACCGTTCATTTCCAAGTCCATGCAAATCTTTGAATACCTTTAGGTTAAGTGGTCTTTTGAGGGAACAAACTTAAATAAAGGTGTGAAATGAATTCAACTGCAGGATATGGGCCCTTTGAAGTGAACCCATCCACCAAACATGCTAATAACATGGCTAATAGCAAACTTTAGCCGCCAGTGAGCATGATAGGACGGCCACACGTCTGGTTTTAGGTTGGACCATCAGGCCTAACTCCCAGTCCTCTGTCCGGTGCAATACCTGGACACCTATTAGTCCTCTTTTCGGGATGAACTACTTAAAATGTTCACTCGCTAACAATATTGTGTGTGCCATTGACTCATGTCCGCGTCAAAAGAAATGCCTTGCATTTCATTGGTTTAACAAGGTCATGTGACATCGCTCGCCTACCGGCTAACCGCAGGTCAGCCCTCTAAATGCTAGTCAGTTAGTAAGCTCCCGTCTGACTACCACTATCATCCACTATCATCCATTCCACCCAATTAAGTGAGAATAAAGAAATCATTTATGTGTTATATGATGATTTTAATTCTGTTCTAAGATCATGTCCCCCCCCCTTATGATGTCCTCCATTTTGGGGATATGAAAGTGGCCACTCTAAAGCCCATACTCTGCATAATTACCACATAAAGCACATATATAGAGTTCTATAACAGTTACTAGATTATTCATATTAGTTACTGGCCAAAAAAGGTTTTAATGTAGCGGCGTATGCAAAGTTACTGTTCACTTCCAAGTCTTGCAAATCTTTGAATACCTTTAGGTTAAGTGGGTTAGCACATTCTTTTAAGGGAACAGACTTAAATAAAGGTGTGAAATGAATTCAACTACAGGATATGGGTCCTTCGAAGTGAATCCATCCGCCAAATGTTCTAATAACATGGCTAATAGCAAACCTTTGCCACTGGTGAGACTCTGGTGACCATATTTGCAGGATGCTTATACCAATAACACCAGCAGACATAACGCGCTAGTCCTGGCAAAACAGGACAAGGCACCCTTCCCATCTGCGCCGTAGGTCTCACTTAACTCTAACGTCAGCGATGTACCGATCTGTCCCCCTCAATCGCCCAACCAGGGTGCAGGGGACTCCAATACCAGCACTAGCACTAACGCTAGGCCTGCAAGGCTATGCATGAGACATGAGGTGGCTGAACCCTCTCAGAGATAATTAAATATCAGAGCTCACTCTTCTTTTTTTGTCTCTGCGCCCGTGCCCGTTACAGGCAAGTTAATCGCCTCGAAATGGTGAAATATCCCCGTTTTAAATGAAAGCTAAACCCTGAAACGGGGCTCTCTAAGGAGGGCTTAATTGGCTGTGTGGTTTTGTAATACCAAACCCAAGAGGGTGGGGAACTTTAGCGTCAGACCACCTCTGACACACACACACGCGTCATTAATCACACGCTCGCACACACACACACTCAGTGTGATGGGCAGGGAGCCCCTCCTCACCATTTAGCGCCGCTAGCATGGAAGCGCTGCACTGCCTGGCATATAATATAACAGCCACGACTCAATTTAGCTATTTAACCTGTAATCCCTGCAATATTTATGGTAGTGTATGTAGTGGTGGTGGTGGTGGTGGTGGTGGCAGGGGGGTGGAATTAGACCATTAGGCTCTCGCCATGAATACGCCGAGAGGGAAGAAGGCACTCCGCTAACTGCTAGTTGACCTCTGTGGCCCACGGCGAGCGTTTTCACCAGCGCGGACGGCGGTAATTGCTGCAAATTGAATCACAGAGTGAGTGGTGATGATTCCTTAATGAGCGCTTTTATTGGCTGGCGCAGCACGGCGGGACTCGGCCTCCGGAGCGCGGCGCCGTGCGGCAGGACCCAATGGGCCATGATCAGATGGAGATTTGTGATCCTGAGGTGGCTGATGGCTAATTTCTCACCATCGCACCACACAAGCTGCTGCCGCAAAAGACATGGCTCTCTGATGGGTCATTAGCATATTTTAACTTATTTATGATGGGTCTCTCCTTCTCCTGCTTTGCGCTCTTGCGCTCTCTCTCTCTCTCTCTCTCTCTCTCTCGCGCGAGCTTGTTTTTGAAAGTTGATGAAATTTGTCTTTGGTCGTCATTAGGCCTGCCTGTCTGTTAGCTGACACGCTCCTTTGGCAACATATGGCACTTTCTGTAAGATGTGATAAGATGCAAATTGCCAGAGCTTGAGCGCACATTTGTGGCAGAGCAGGGGCGCACTCAAGTCTCGCTCTCTTTCTCTCTCTCTCTCTCTCCTCACACCCCCTCGCTGTCTTTCTCTCTGTCTTCCTGCCATCTCCCATCTCCCACCTCTCTCGCTCTATTTAGAATAATCCCGTTCAGCCTCTGAGCAGTCACCGGAGGAATGTGTGATATTGACGAGGCGTCATTCGGGGCTTCTGAGGGACATCAATTACGTCCACTCCTGATTTAAGCCAGACTACTGGGCTGAGTTCCACATGCGCTGAGACGGGGAGGAGGGGGTCTATTTTAATAGCTGTTCTTCCTCACCCCCCTGTTCCTCTCACCCTTACCCGCTTTCTCCTCCTTTACGCTCTCCGTCCAACCTCTCCTGTCAGGCGTGCACAATGAGGCCGGCCAAACCAAACACAGGCAGCGGGTCTGCACGCTTCCCTCGCTCTCTCCAGCAGAGTTGCACCAGCAGGAGTCCAGCCACACCGCACGAGCCCCCAGCCACAGGCCCGAAACACGCACACCCTCCAATCAAAATAGAGCTATCGTTAGTTTCTATGGAGGGGTCAAAAAGGAGAACTGCACTAATATCTCAAAATTTCTGCATGGGGAAGTCATTCAGAGTGGTCTGATGAGAGTCAGAATTCCTTACAGTGGGAGCGATAGGAACTAGACACCTGGTTATCATGGGAAGTTGTTAAGGATATAGTACCCAGTGCCTTAGACGCTGTTTTACAACACACTTTGGCATAAAACATATTTTTATTATGGCATTGTAAGGCAAAATAGCACCCAATAAAACTACAGTGGACCATTTCACATCAAACCACCCTGAATAACCTTGTGCACATCTCAACAAGAGGAATTTTTGAAAAGCGGGTGGAGTTCCCCTTCCATTAACAAACCCCTTAATTTTACTAGCCATTACCTGCAATTCTGATTCATGCATCTAAGCCATTACAGCGTAACATCAGACCTGGAAGAGTTGGGAATATTTGTGCATACTTAATCTATTTGAATCTTTGAGGTACAGCACATTGCACCCTCTGATACATCCATTGAAACCTCATTACAGCTGACATACAATGGGCCACAAATGTAATATTTCATCCCTGCCCAAACAAAAACATGTGTCTCCATTTTCTGTCGATTTAGACTTTTATGCATCATTTGAACACAGCAGCTGCTGTTTACACTGTTTGAAAATTTCACAATGAATGGATCAACTAGAAATGGCCTCAAATAGCTTGGGGGAAAAAAAGTCTGGTTCCATTGGCTTACATAAGAACTCAATTAGGTTTTTGCCCTCTCCTGTGAAGTTACAATTTCTGGAGAAATGCAAGAGATTTGCAAGTGCTGTTCAGAGAACCTTCATGGCGTGCTTTTGCATTTACCGTGGTCCGGCTTGGTTCTAAGGTGCTAAAGCATGCACTGAAACTTTAGCTGAGCTTTTCTGGGGGGAAATGCATTTAGACAGTCCAGCTAAACCCTGACTAGGATCAGTGGTGTAGCATGAAGATAACTTTTTTTAGGGACTTAGATCAGCTGTGGTAATGCAGTATGAGGATTAATTAATCTACATGGTGCTTATATAGCCTGAAACGTTTGTGCGATCACTGAAAAAAAGGGCACATTGTGCTGCAGTTAGCATTCTCTGTCATTAGCATACAGCATGTGTTCGCTAATGGCGGGCAAATGAATCAAACGTAGCGAGCAAGTAGGCTAACTATCATGCGTGCACTGAGTTATTTGAATGAATAGCATTTGGACATCCCATAGAGGAAGCTTACTATTGCGTGTAGCACATTGTGCTGTTCATTCAGAGTGCCACTCTTCTATAGCACCCAGCTTATTTAGCTTCTCTATTAGCCCTTTTCCACCAACATGGTGCCGGTACCGGTGCCAAAATCTCGAACCGTTCTGCGCTTTTCCACCGCAAAAAACTGCTTTGGATCCGGTAAAAATGGTGCTGTTCTAGCACCATTAACTCCCTGGTCTGGAACCGCGGAACCCATGACGCAAAGGGGCGTGGTGCTGCTTGATGAACAGCACTGAGCTGAACTCGGGAGAAGTCGTATCCCACCGGTGATGTTCTCGTGGATGAGCGCATACAACAGGAGGAGTCCGTCTTCTAATGAGCCGCAGGGCTATCGGAAATGTGAAGCATTCCAAACATTTGCCCTTTAATACGTGCAGGAGATGTGTAATGTGGGAAACACTACAGACAGCTAAGAACCTTAACGTGCTGCTTTATAATAGTTCGCCTTCATAATGGAAAGAGGAAACACAACACGTACGTGCCGTCCTGCGCGTAAACGCTGTCTATGACAATCCCTCTGGGCTGCACACACATGCTGAAAGAGTGGATTCTGGATGGTATGATATGCCCTCAAAGCAGGAAGTAAAGTTTGCACATGAAGAACATGTTCCGCCATGTTGGTTTCCAGATACATAATCACTCAGCTCTCAAACCACTGGAAAAGGGGGCACATTCTTAACATGTTCAGTAGAGCCTGGAAACCAGCACCAGCCTGGGCATGAGCACTGGCACAAAAAGAAGTACATATGATGCAAGTTTATAGACTTTTAATTTTTGGTCATGCGATCATCAGACCATATAGTTTTTAATAGACCTGCAGTTTCCTGCTGTTATGTTTCGATGCACTACTGTTAATTGTGTTCTGAACATGCTTTAAAACACACCAGCCTACTTCAGAATGGCTTTATTTGTTGCTGCCTAATATGAGCATCACTGTAGCAGCGGCACCTCCTTAGATGCACCAATTCTCCATCCACTAGGTGTATTATTCATAGAGTATGCTTGCATTAGTGACTCTAATGCATGTTTATGAGTCTGGGGTGAAATAAACCTATCACCGTCCCCCTTTTTCTTTGTCTCTCCATCTTCTCCCTGCATTTGCCACATACTTATCTCTATATGGAAATAGCAAGTACATGTGTGTGTGTGAGCGTGTGCATGTGCGGAGTTGTATATTAAAGCTTGCCTGACGTTGGCATTAGCATAATGCGTTGAGGCCTTGAGGCTGTACCTGCTATCTGCATATGGCTCCAGCCCCCAGGGAGTCTCCGGGAGTGCTGTAACACCCCAACCCTCCCCCCAGAACACCAACCCTCCCATCCCCACCCCAGCCCCCGCCACAAGCCCTCCAGCCCTGATCCCAACCTACCTACTCACATACAGACAGAGCCCCACTCCGCTGGGGCTTTAGTGAGCAGCAGACACCATAAGGCCAGCAATAACCTGGCGGAGTATCAGCCACCTCGGCTGTCCCGCTTACAGTGATGTAATTTTCATTTTGTCTCATAAAATGGCTGTCACCGGCGCGCGCTGAGATGTCTCTCACGTGTTGCCTGTTTAATTTTTAAAGGGAAATGATCCATGAACCTCATCATAGAGGACTCTTCTCTTTGATTACATCCAAAGCCATCGCCACGAACAAACAGATGCCGGGGCGACACGGAAATCTATTAAAGCGTGCTATTTGAGCTGCCCCTAGGAAACATGTCACGCTAATATTTATGTGTTCATTCACACCACATCCCTTTTGTGTCTTCCAGGGAAGGATGAGCCGTCCAGTTACATCTGCACCACATGCAAGCAGACCTTCACCAGCGCCTGGTTCTTGCTGCAGCATGCCCAGAACACCCATGGCATTCGCATCTACCTAGACAACCACCCGTCCAGCTGCTCCCTCACTCCCCGCATGGCTCTACCCCCGCCTCTGGGGGCAGACACCTTGCCCCGCTCTCCTCTGGCCAGCTTCCTGGGCGACACCAGCAACCCGTTCCATCTGCTTCGTATGGCTGCCCCTCTGCTGCGTGAGCCTCCGCCTCCTGGGTACATGGAGACCCGTCTGCCCTCTACCCCACCTTTCGTGAGTCCTCCACCTCCACCTCGTCACCCTTTGGAACGTCTCGGCCCAGAAGAGATGGGTCTTCTCTCCCAGCATCCGAGCGCCTTTGAGCGGGTGATGCGTCTGGCCCCCATGCCCATGGACCCTCCCTCCATGGACTTCTCTCGCAGACTCCGCGAGCTGGCTGGCAACAACAACAACAGTGGCGGACCCACGCCACCTCTCTCGCCTAATCGTGTGCCCCCCATGCACAGGCTCCTCAGCCCCACTCTCTTCCAGCCCGGCTCCAAGCCGGCAGCATTCCTGAGCACTCCGCCCCAACCGATGCAGGCTCCTCCCAGGAGCAGCTCTTCGCCACCCCTGGGTCAAGGAGGCAAGGTCAAGTCCTGCGAGTTCTGTGGCAAGACCTTCAAGTTCCAGAGCAATCTCATAGTGCACCGGCGCAGCCATACTGGAGAGCGGCCCTACAAGTGTCACCTGTGTGACCACGCCTGCTCTCAGGCCAGCAAGCTGAAGCGGCACATGAAGACCCACATGCACAAGTCTGCCTCCATGGGCAGCTCGCCGGAGCAAGGGAGCCGAGATTCAACCGGAGAGGAGCCGAAGAGCAGAGATGGCAACGGCATTGGGGAAGGGCCGGACAATGAGGAGGAGGAAGAAGAGGAGGAAGAAGAAGAGGAGGAAGAAGAGGAGGAGGAAGAAGAGCAGCAGAATGGTAGCAGCAGGCCCGACTCTAATCTCAGCATGGACTCCGAGTTCAGCAGGAACAGAGAGAACGATTCCCGGCCCTCGCTGAACGAGAAACCACTCTCCGCAGAGAGAGTGGCAGAAAGCCAATACAACAACCTTGACAATCACCTGAGACTTCCTCTGGGCACCAGGCCACGGGAAGACACCAACGCAGCAGACCCAGTGACCAGAGAGGCAGCCACAGAAGGCCGACCCATGGTGAACGGCAGGGGCTGCATCCCAGTAGACTCCATCCCTGGTTTGTTCCAGCAAAAACCCATGCCCATCTCCAGCCCCAGCCTCTCCGGCTCCTCGGCCAAGAGGATCAAGGTGGAGAAGGACCTGGAGCTGCCCCCCATGCCCCTCATCTCTTCGGAAAACGTGTACTCTCAGCTGCTGGCTGGCTACGCCGCCTCACGCCACTTCATCAGGGAACCCTTCCTTGGTTTCGGCGATTCCAGACAGTCGCCCTTCGGGACTTCTTCCGAGCACTCCTCCTCAGAGACAGGCAGCCTGCGATTCTCCACACCCCCGGGGGAGCTTCTGGAAGGCGGAGCCCTGTCTGGCCGAAGCGGCAGCAGCACACCCCACCTCCAGCTGCGGGGCCCAGGTCCCGGGAGGCCCCCCAGCTCCAAGGAGAGCCGAAGGAGCGACACATGCGAATACTGTGGAAAGGTGTTCAAAAACTGCAGCAACTTGACGGTGCATCGGCGCAGCCACACGGGAGAGAGGCCCTACAAGTGTGACCTGTGCAGCTACGCCTGCGCCCAAAGCAGCAAGCTCACCCGCCACATGAAGACCCATGGGCAGTTTGGGAAGGAGGTGTACCGCTGCGACATCTGCCACATGCCCTTCAGCGTCTACAGCACCCTGGAAAAACACATGAAGAAGTGGCACGGGGAACACTTGATGAGCAACGAGGTCAAACTGGAGCAGGCTGACCGAGCCTGAGGCTAGGTGCACTAAAGCACACTCTTGCAGACTGCTACAATGGGTTTTAGCTGGATAATCTTTTGGAGAAATCTGACTATAGAGGTTTTGTTTTTCGTTTATGGAATGATTTGATGGTTTTAATTTTGTTTTCTTGTTTCGTTTTGTGTTGTTTTGTTTTTTTTGTTCCTTTTACCTTTTTTTCTAGTGAAACAAACTGCCACCTGAGAAGTAAAGAACATTAGTAAATGTTTGTGGACGAATTTCAAAAAGCCCTGCTGGCATTCCCAGCGACCCAACAGAGGAGTTGTCCATTAAGAATCCATGGAGCCTTTCTACTGTGCAATAATTTCTGTATTTATTATTGGATTGTTTTTCGTAATGATACATGGCATGTGCAGGTACATTATCAAGGGGTTTTTAATGCATTCCTATGTTAGAATTTTATTTTTTATTTTTTCTTTTGTTTTTTTTTTCTTTTCCGGATGCCATTTTATTAGATATGACAGATACTGAGATATTTGGCATTCACAGCCACCTTTATGTTGGAGCAATTTCTTAAAAGGGAACAATAATGATAATGGTGATAATAATAGTGAGAGAGGAAAAAAAAAACTTATTCTGCTAAATTCTGAGGAAGAGGTCAACTTCTAAAAAATCAGAGAGGGGGGTTTTTAGTGTACTACTGTTGTTTGCAGTCCCACCAGACTCTGGGTGACATTTTTTTTAAAGAGTAAAGCACTGAATGTCAACTAGACAATAAATATGAAACTAATTTGAGCGATATGGAAGATCAGGGATGTCTCAGGCAGCTGGAGGACAGTTTGACTGCATTTTAATGATTTTTATGTTTTAAGCAACAGCAAGCAAATAAGGCTTCCTGACCACCATGCATTCCTTCTAGACAGTGTTTTTATCTCTATCTCCAAAGGCTGGTAAGGTGATACAGCCTACGTTTTACTCCTAACGATCCGAATGTTTACATTGCCACAAACTAACCTCCATACATGGTTTTCAGTCAGAGCTACCACCCAGCGTATACTATCCAAACAGATGAATGAATCGTTTTGCCGGGGTTAACATACTCATGCATACTCAATCCCTGGCTGGTAGATGTTGCGAGATGCTCTCCAGGACCCCCCGTATTGAAAACTCAATTGCGAACAAAACATCAGCCAGGGCCGTTCAGTTCTCTAGTCTCACAGTATTATACGGTAGCGTGCCGCTACAATCCATTAGATATAGACATAGTTGTACTCAACAGGGCACTTAGGGACCGGAGTGTTCCGAGTGGTTGCTAGTGCTCCCGAGCATTATGGAATTGCATCATTGGATCTATTCCTTTGCCTTCAGCTTACACTTCAACCCGGAGTGTTGCTGCAGCCTGAACACATTCCCATTCACTCTTCCCGAAGCATCTCAGCCTGCTGCTCATTTTTATGGTTTTATTTTTATTACTGTGTTTATCCCATGTTAATCAGCACTTGAAAGAAACAAAAAAATAATGCTGGGTTTTTGTGTTGACTGTCTGCTTGAGTTGTTTTTTGTTCGTTTCTATTTTTCCTATGTTGCAACCAAACGGTTGCTATATCAGTTTTAGATTATGGACGATTCCCCGGGAATTCCAAATTGTATCTGTAAGCATAGTTTATAGCCCATTTAGTTAGTCTCCTAGTTTGTCGTCCTCCAGGTACAACGTTGTATGTCGGAGTAAAGGGGGAAGAAAAGCCGTGGCTGTAACTTGGGTATCAGTCAAAAGAGGGCATGCCAAATTCAAGTGCCATTCCCGATACCCCTGTCCGGTAGTGTTTACTGCCATCCAATCCGACACGCACGCAGTGCACATTCTCTGATGCAACAAAAGACTCTGGCGAACACGGCGCAAAACACATTCCTAAGGAAACGCGGCCCAGACGGTATCAGATTCACCGATGTAGAAGGAAACAACCAGATATCACTTTAGGCTAAATAAAGAGGGTAAATATTTATGCATTCGATGTGTGTAGTATGTGTGATACCTTTTCCGAAACAAGACTTAACGCACAGGTTCGTTTTCCACCACCAAGATGACCAAGCTGTCTCGTCACTGATACCCTGCGGCTGGACTTTTTGCCAGTAGCAACTGAAGAAAATCAACAATGGGGGGAAAAAAGAAAAACAATGACACTCTGTCTTTAAATAATGTTTACAGTGTTGAAGTACAAGGATAAATGAATTCCTGTGTAAATGTGTTTTAAAAGAGAAAGAAAAATTCTTGTTTATTTTTTTTGTTGTTGTTGTCGTTTATTTTTTTTTTGAACCACTTTGTTCTGAATGCCATAGCAGGGTTTTGTTTATTTGTTTTTTTTTTTTTTTTTTTTTTTTTTTTTTTGGTGCAGGGTTTTTTCCCCCATAAATTTCAATGGATATACACGTATATGTTTCGTTTTTTATTTTTATTTTTTTTTGTTTGTTTGTTTGTTTTTTTGTTTCTGTTCAATACACAGTGTATTTGTATACCAGTGACATTTTATGAAATGATGCAAAAAATCTTTATATTTTGCAGTCCATTATAAAATTGTGAGTCTATTCAAATGTTTTTTTTTTTTTTTTTTGTCTCTATATCTGTTCATAATTTTTGGTAATCAATCCTGGGAAGGATGTAAAAAAAAATACAAAAAAAAGGAAATAAAAATGAATGAAAATTCAGACCCGTTTGGTGAACTGGTGTATTAGGGCGTAATAATAATAATAGTGATAATAATAATAATAATAATAATTGAGAAATGTTTTAAAAGCACTTTCTTGTTTTTTAACAAGCACATAATCGCATCAAATTCCCCATTTCATTTGCGACAGGTATTATATACTGTTACTCTTGCAGAATGGAACGAAGGGTCTTTGAAAGCTCACCCGCTTTTTCATTACTGCCTAAAAGCGTATGGAAGCTCCAGACAGGGCTTCTAAGTTCATGACCTCTGACCCGAGGAGCTCACTAATTTGTGAAACCTTTCTTTATGTTGCACCTGCCCGTCCCCCTTTCCCTACTGAGAGATGCTCAAAACACAATGACCCGTCTGACCTTTCCTGACCCCGTCAATGTTGCCTGGTCCCGTCTTCTCTTTTGTCAGACAGGTGGGCCTTTGTAGACCCAACAATGTTGCTTGTAAGGGAGGGGAACTACTTGGGAGCCCTTCTTAGTCTATTTACACTTGACCAATCATAGTCCTTGGCCTTTGAATAAGGCTCCCACCACAAGACCCATCTAGACCCCAAAGAACCTCCACGGTGATTTTGCAGTTTTTGGGGGACTCTTTATTTTTTCGGCAGTAGCGAACAATTAGTCCGTAGCTCCTATGTCCTGAAATGTCTTCCAGGCTCGCCGACCGATGTGACCATCCCATCAAAGAGCCAGTCACGGATATGGTTAGACCAAGGCTGGACATCTGGGACGCATCTTCAGCCCTCAAACAGACCCTGCCAAAAGATTAAAAGCCTGCAGATTCCCGAAGCCTCTCTCGTGGCACCAGTTTCGCCTGGAGGTCTCGCCATTTTCAAGTTCTAATTACGCCACTCTGCCACACCAATGAATTGCCAAGCACTTTTAGCCTCTGCTCCACACAAGCCGGTGTCATAGTTCACATCCGACATGTCATTTAGAGTTCCTTTTAAGCTTGAGTAATAGAAGGTCCCACTTGCTCTGTGTGGCCGATGCCATGGGAAGACAGTGGGCCCTCTGCAGCGGTGAAGTAGCCCCTCATTTGTCAGGCCCAAAACGACTAGGACTTGAATGGGTCGCACACAAGGAGGCTTCAGGAAATGACGGCCCTCGCTAAAACCACGGTCTAAGGGAACAGGGTGTCAGCAGGGACCGCGGTCAGAGCCTTGACCACACAGATCCACCGCCGAGTCCTAGGTTTTTTATGGGATCACAGGGACCATAACCCGCCGGGCCCCTGCGTCTATATCCAGTTACTAATCTCCGTTCCCTGACCAGTGGCCAACGAAACAGCACCCAGCAAAGAGCTTATGCCCCCAAGGCAGGGGAGCTGGAGACCAGAGAAAATCCTCCCCAGCTGGGCCGGTCTGGGAACAGGGAGGGCACTGAGTGGAGTTTCTGTAAAAGGATGGGCAGGAGACGGCTGGAAATGTGTGGTCGCTCCGCGGTCACTCAGCAGCTGTGGATCCTTCCTCAGTAGAGATTTGACCCAGAGGAACAAAGGCTCTACAGAGCATCTCGCCAAGAACTTCCTGACCAGAGAAGAACAAAGGAAAACCCCTCTAAGGAAGCATGTTATATACTGTACATATACAGTATATACATTACAGCACAGAAATGATGAGATGTGTATCACATATATTGTGCAACCCCATTTCCACCATGTAGAGGAGAAAAATACTAACATCTCCTATCAGATTTTTCTTTTTCGCTGTTTCTGACTGAAGTATGTCAAAAGTTTTGAATTAAATAATTACTAAATATTCCATTATTATCTCAGAATGTTGACTTACTATGTGGAAATAAAGACTCAGTACTGGTATATACAAATATTGATATACTATGTCCAATAAATTACTTATAATAGTGATTACTATTACTAAAATAACTTATTTTCTCAGAATATTAACTTACTATGTTAAATTATCACTTATTTTCCCCAAATATTGCCATACTACATGCTACATACTATGTTGAATTACTGACTTTCAATAATTTAATAACAATTCTAATAATAATAACTTTAAATATATATAAAAAACCATATAGACCCCAAACAACCTCCACAGTGATTTTGCTATTTTTGGGGGACTCTTTATTTTTTCTGCAGTAGCGAACAGTTAGTCCGTAGCTCCTATGTTCTGAAATGTCTTCTAGGCTCGCCTGTCAATGTGACCATCCCATCAAAGCGCCAGTCACGGACATGGTTAGACTGAGGCTGGACATCATAAAGTTGACTTATTGTTAAAATAACGTCAATTTATGACTTATTTTCCCACAATATTTCCATACTACAATATGTAGAATTACTGACTTACAATTTTAATAATGATAAAAATGCATACTCAAAATATTGATTATATGTCAAAATAATGACTCACTATGTAATTACTTGCTATCTCAGAATATCGACTTCCTATGTGACAATAAAGACCCAGTATGTCATAATAATGACATCATATTTTTTTCCCAAAAATATTGACAAATTATATCAGTATAACTAATAATAACTATAAGAACTAATCCTTCCCAAATTTTGATATGCTATGTCAAATTAACTTGTAAATTAGCATTTATTTTCCCTAAATGTTGATTAAATGTCAAAATAATAATTATTATTTTCATCAAAATATTGATTTACTGTATCATATTTCTCCCAAATGTTGCCATACTATTTCTAATTACTGAATTGCAATTTTATGTACAATAACTTAAAATACTTAATATACTTATTTTGCTTACTTATTAATTATTTATAAAAATATTGACTTACTATGTTGAATTAGTGACATTCTCAAAATACTGATTGCTATGTGAAAATAATGGTGTAGTACTTATACCCAGTATGTTGTTATAATGACTTTCAAAGTCACGATAAGTACTTTCTAAAAATATACATATAAAAATAAACATATTATGTTGAAATAATTTTACCTTATCTCATATATCTTGTATATATTAATAACATTTGAATTATTGACATTCTATGACAAAAACAGCTTGCAATGTCTAAATAATAACAAATTTTCTCAAAATGTTGACACTTTTTGAATAATTACTCAGAACATTGACTGAGTACTCCATATGTTAAAATACATATTTATTACACAAAAATATTTACATACCATGTCAAAATAAAAACTAAATAATTACTCAATAATTTTCTTAAAAAACGTTGACTCGTGCAATATTGACTTTTCCTTTATAGTATTAAATTTCTATACTTTAGTAGCTATTATCCTGAGATATTACGTTTTGGAAATTTAAAAACTCGTTATGTCGACGTTGTATCTCAAACACAGGCGTCCATACAATATTTTAAAAAGTAGGAACATGCAAGATGGATCAGTAGTGCTGCATAAAAAAGGCTTTAAAAAAAGAATAATTGCTTCACATACTGCACATTATATTCAAAATATATTATATTATATTTTATATATTATATATTACATTATATTCAACAATCTTCCAGAAAACAGGATGAAACCCCAGACACCTATGACTTGGTTAGCTTAAGTGAAATACGCAATTAGTCAGCTTTTTTACTGGCAGTACCCACAAAAGTCTTTGATGGGTATGATGTCGTATCATGGTAACTATATTATGCCATCATATCACGCACCACTTATGATGAACTGGTTGTAATGAGCATTGACCTGCTTATAGCTCATGCAAATACAACCAGTACACAGCATGCCTGTCCTTTAGAGACCAAAGTATACAACAGAGAGTCGTGTTGTTTTCAGCCCCTATTGTACACATGGATAATACCTTTCCAAACTATGATATTAATTCACCCCTGCTGAATTGGTTTACTTGTATAAATGAAATATGGGTTTGGGTCACAGTGACACAGCTTCTGGAGATACTGGATGACACACTGGAATAGGGGAACAGCGAAGCATAGCTTTTGTAATGGAAGAGGAAAAAAAAGAGCCAGAGTAATTGCTTCTAGCCTATCCAAGCTGTAGTCATCTGAATTCCTGAAGCTAGACCTCCCTTGAGCACCCAAACAGAGGTGAATTACTGAGCTATTTGGGTGGTTGTTAGTCGGGGAGGGTTGGTGGGGTGGGGAGGGAGGGGGGGTCAGTCAATGTAATTGTTGACTTTGGACTCTGCTCTTGTCCCAGCGAAATATTAAATCTTCTCGTTTGATTTGGGCCGTAATTATGTCGTAAAAGTAAACTGGCTGTGAAACGGCGAGCCCTGCCAGTCGAATTTGCTTTCATCAAGTACGGACTGGCTTAATTACATAGCACGCCGTCGGCCTGTCTTTCACTGCCTGTTTTGCTTTCAGAGACGTTGCACTCCTGTATTGGGAGCTAATCACGAGCCGATTGTGTCGCTTGCAGTGACCAGAGAGGGGGGTTTGACACCAGACTGCACATGGCAGAGTGAGGAATTTCAAGGCTGGTTAAGCCTCTGCTCCGGCTGGCCGTCTAACGATCAGAGGCACTCAGCACTCAGAAGCCTTCAAATATGACACATACTCCATATACCAAAGTGATGAGTCAGTGGAGTCAATCATAAATCAACGTGAAATGCAATTCCCAGTTTGGGTGCATGGCATTAGTGCGTGGCAGTCACTTACTCTGTTTTTAATGACTTTAATGCCAGCTTTTATAGACCTATTTACCTACAGGAAATGCATTGTGTTTGTACTTGTAAATATGTGAATAAAAATGAGTCACCTTGCATATTTCAAGTCAAGTCGTTTTATTGTCAATGCTTCAATATGTACAAGACATACAGAGGATTGAAACTGCGTTACTCTCCGTCCCGAAGTGTAGCAAATAAACATTTAACTATAAATAGATTACAACTAAAACACGAACAAGAGTATATTGAATATAATAAACAATAAATATACAATAGACTGGCGCAAGACATACAATAGAATAAAATAAGGGCCCTGAGAGACATAAATGAGACAAGTTACTATTTGAGGTGGTAGTAACTTCAGGCTCCTGCAGATGGCGCTGCATAAGGANAGTTACTATTTGAGGTGGTAGTAACTTCAGGCTCCTGCAGATGGCGCTGCATAAGGACGATGGGGCTATAATTGCCTGCGGGGTGTGAGGGACGGGATTCATACATTGAGAAGAGGTGGTACAGTGCAGTGAATGTCTCGTTCAGTGTGTGGAAAATGGCTCCAAAGCAGATGTTAATGATCTACATTTGGGTGTGCCAAAGGCCATAGTGTGAAGGAAGTAGCTGAATCTGCAGGAGTATGGAAAACTTACAGGAAATTCTCCTCGGAATTGTGCCAGGGAAGGCATCCACCAAATCTGGCCCAACTGCGCAATTCTTTGATTCAAGAGTGGCTGAACATTGATCTGGCCTACGTCCAGAAACTTGTCTAGTACTAGGTTCATGGGTGACTAATTTTTTGTCCGGTGAGCTTATGAACAAATGAGCAAAAAGGTATGTGTCCATAAGTATAAAAAGAGGCAAAATTGCCAAGTAAAAGGTACTTACCACAAATGAATACTATTAGTACTTTGCTATTAGCTTTTAGCTGCATTGTGGTTCAATTTTGGCCCATTCGAGGATCCCTCTGATGGACTGATGGCAATTTCCTCCATAAGTTTCCAATGGGACACAAATCTAGAGCCTTTACCTTCTTTTTAGAAGCCTGGATTACATTGGCTGTATGTTTTGGATAGTCACCTTACTGATAACTCTATCATCTTGATGGATTCAGTTTAATGGCTGATAAGACTATATAAGAAAACATTACTTCATTTATGTTTTCCTAGATCACATGTAAAGGGGACCACAGTGTGACATGCAGAACTGCGTAGTCACTTCAGGCCAGAAGAAATGTGCTTGTAAAGCACTTAAATAAGTGAGCACTTATAGTTGTGTATGTTGAAATACTTTGTTTTGCACTTATACTCACCATAACCTGTCTTCTCTCTAGGTACGAGCACTGGGTACGGTTGCCAGGTAGTGCACTTATGCTATATATGTCTGTGTATTATTCTCTCTAGGTAGCAGCACTGGCCCTTGTTTGGGCAGTGTCTGAGCTCTGGGTGAGTTTTAGACTCCTAACTTACTTATACTAGCTGGGAAACATTATCTGACAGAACGCTAAGCACGGATGTAAGTCGCTCTGGATAAGAGCGTCTGCTAAATTCCATAAATGTAAATGTAAATGTAAATTTAAGAGATCTTCACTCGCTAACAATGTGTGCCACCGGCTCAGGTCCATGTCAAAAGACATGCCTTGCATTTCATTGGTTTACCAAGGTAATGTGACATCGCTCGCCTACCGGCTAACCGCAGGTCAGACCTATAATTGCTAGTCAAATAGTAAGCCCCCGTCTGACTCACGAATGTCATCCATTCATTTGCTCATAAGTATCATGTTTAAGAAATCTCATGATGTCAAAAAAAACATAACATTCAGCCCGAAATCTTTAAGAATCAATAGGATATTATCAGCATGATCAGGTTAATGTCCAACAAAGTGATGAGGCTACAGGTGAATAGAATCAGTACTCAGGAGAAGAGGATCGGGAAGGCGGTTCGTGATTGGTGGGTTGTGAGCATGTGGTCATAATATGTGGGCAAGACATATTTAACTTAGATATTTAGACATTTCTATTACTAGGGCAACAATGATGTTGACTCGAGCCTGTCTCTGGCCTATTCCACTGAGTTTGAGCTTCTCTGATTTATTTTATTTTGGAGTACAGCTAGTTCATGGGTTTGACTAGCATCTGTAGCTGATGAGTTTTGAACTGTACTCAGTAAAAGTACAGCCAAAGGGAATACGGTCTATACATACAATATGTCCAAAAGTTATAGACACCTGAAATCAAGGATATTAATAAGGAGTTTGTCCTCCAACACACTAGAACACGACATCAGGCACATATCAGACACAGCAGTCTCCATTCACTGTCCACTCTATTAGACACTCCTACCTTGCCGGTCCACCTTGTAGATGTACAGTCTGCTGGACAGTTTGTGTTGGTCATCCTCTAGTCCTTCATCAGTGGTCATAGGATGTTACCCACAGGATGCTGTTGGCTGGATCGTTTTGGCTGGTGGACTATTCTCTGTCCAGCAGTGACACTGCCCAGATGACAAAATTCTTCTGGCCCACATTCCCTATTTCCATTTGGCCCACTTACCACATGGATTGACAGCACTTGGCCAAACCACTCCAGAGCCACATACACAACAGGCGCCACGCGTCGGTTAAAAGTAGGCAGCACTGTGCCAGAAGTGGACCAGATCTGTTTTGGGACAGATGGGCCAAATGCATGTTTTAAATATGTGGGCTACCTTTGGCTCACTGCAGATTGCCAGTGGGCCAGCAGTGCCATATCTCCACTCACACCAGCACAACACACACTAACACACCACCACCACGTCACGGTCACTGCAGTGTTGAGAATGATCCACCACCCATATAATACCTGCTCTGTGGTGGTCCTGTGGGGGTCCTGACCACTGAGGAACAGGGTAATGAAGCATACAGAGAAGCAGATGGACCACAGTCTGTAACTGTAGAACTACAGAGTGCTCCTATATGGTCAGTGGAGCTGATAACATGGACAGTGTGTGTAGATACAAGGTGCTGTACCTGATGATATGCTTGGTGAGTGTATATAAGCTCTGTTCATACAGGGCATGTTAATACTGCCATTTGTAGAAGAAGGCTAGACCTCTGTCTCCAGTGTGAATTAACATGAGCTGTATCTTTATTAGCAGATAATTAGCTCCACATCTTCCACTGACTCTGTCTGTCTGTTTATACTGAGAGACATCTAGAGAAGTGTTTGCTCAGCACTGGGCTTGTTACAGTGATAAGTGAAGACAGAGCCTCTCTCTCAGAAATGCTCCATCAGGACAGCATACGCTCTTGGCAGTGGTTTACGCACAGCCATTGAGCAAAGCCCTGGACTGTGGGAATAAAGAAACAGACATAAAGCTCAAGCACTCAAGTATAGAGTAGCTAATGTGACTTTATTGGCTTCACTCGTCTTATTCTGTCCTTTTTAAGTAACAGTTGTAGGTCTTTTTTTGTACAGCTACACCTCCAAAGTTCAGTCTTAGAAGTTGGTTTAGCTGGTTTTCTGCTTCTCGACATCCACATAACCCCAAACTACATTCAACAATGCTGAGGTTCTGGACTCTGGGGGTGGTCAGTCCATTGTTCTGAGAACACCAGCAGCTTCTTTGTTGGATGTGTCTGGACTCTCCTTTCCTCAGTGAGGAGATTCTTGAACAGCTACACCTCCTTTCAGACCTCCATACTGTTGAGGTGTCTTCTCACAGTGGAAGAAGGATGGACAGAAACAGATGTTCTCAGATCTGAAGCAGGAGTGGAGCTTGATGTTCTCCTCTCTCTCTCAAAGATGAAATCTTTAAGTGCTGTTTATCTGATGGGTTCAGTTTTGGTGGGTCTATCAGGTTTTGTTCCAGGTGGTTGTTAGGTTTTCTAACATTAAACAGACTGTCTTGGTTTGAGAGGCTTTGAAACTCTGATAGCCTACAAAATAAGGAAAGACTGGAGATGGTAATTGGGGTTCGGGCCCTGTCAGGTTTTTTAGATCAGGGGTGAGGATGGCACAGGTGGGACAGGGGAGCAGCTTGGCTGAAATTTGAGCTGCTGTGGCTGAAGTGTGCAGAGAGAAGGCCTGGAGAGAGATTGTGAGGGGTGGGCGTGTTATGCTCGTTGACTCTTTATTTTATTACATGTTCACTTTTGTTTAGGCACCTGGCTGGAGAACAGCTTGGTTGTGCTCTAAGGGGCCAACTCTTAAATAGAGGCTCTCTTTGTGTCTTTGCTTGGACAGACCCCGCCTCATTACGGCAGAACTGAAGAGGTTAAAGGGTTTAGTGAATTTCGAATAGTAAATCAAGAGAACAAGAGTCTATGGCTTTTGTCCAATTAACTTATTAATTAAAGTATAAAAAACTAAAATTAACCAACAGTGTTTCTCTTTCAGTGTGGATCGGAGGCTGACCGGTGAGTTTTGGAATTTTAGTGTTTACAAGCTAAAACAAAGAAAAGCTAAAAACGCTTTTCCCCCCACAATATGAGGCCGTCCGAGACAAAGCTCAAAATGCAATGCTTCATCCGGCAGCTCACCAGGACAAAAAACGAGTCACCTTGCTTGTTTAAGGTGGTAGTAACTTCAGGCTCCTGCAGATGGGGCTATAAATAGCTACGAGGTGTGAGTGACGAGATCCATAGATTGGGAAGAGGTGCTACAGTGCAGTGAATGTCTTGATCCATGTGTGGAAAATGGCTCCAAAGCAGATGTTAATGATTGGCTAAAAGGAGTGACTGCATATCGTCGCTGTCCAATGAAAACCATGTATCTCCAATTTGGTCGATTTTTATTTTTTGGCATCATTTGATCACATGAGCTGCTGTTTACATTGGGTGGACATTTCATGATGAATGGACCACCAGAAATATCCAAAACATGCTTGGAAAAACGTCTGGTTCCATTGACTTACATTCAGATTCAATCAGGTTTTTGCCCTCTCCTGTAAAGTTGCCATTTTGGAGATACTTGTTTTTCTTTGGACAGCGACGATATGTAGCTGAATCTGCAGGTGTATGGAAGCGTACGGTCATACGGGTCTACCAGCAGCGGCTAAAATCCCAGTCTACAGG
>CM067481.1:34972482-35011631 GCA_034552555.1 Semaprochilodus insignis | reverse complement strand
TGTATTATCACCATAGAAATCATTGAGCCATAGAATGGAGTACTCTGGAACAGCCAATGCCCACCGCAAAAGCATTGCTTGTGTTGCAGTGGAACTGTGTTCTCTGGAGTGATGCAGCTCCACCCAATATCTGTGGTATGAGTTGAAGTGTCCAGAACTGATTATCCAATCGGTACCTGACCTCACTAATGCTCTTGTGGCTGAATTAATCAAATGCTTACAGCAATGTTCCGGCGTGTAGAGCCTTCCCAGAAGAGTTGCGCCTGTTACTGCAGCTCAAACACCCTATTAACTCACTATCACAAACCCCTAACGCCCTATTACAGCCTATTGACACCTAATTTCATACTTTCTCCATATAAACCTAGTTTCTGAACAAAATGGCATTTCAAATGATTGCAGCATGTGGTTTTGCATTGTCTTGTTGAAATATGCAGGACATCCCTGGAAAAAAGAAGTCATCTTGAGGGCAGCACATGTTGCTCCAGAGTCTGTCTGTACTTTTGGGCGTCAATGGTGCCTCACAGGAGTGACACAACGCCAAATCATCATAGACACTGACTTTTGGGCCCTGACTTTTGCTGGGAGCAGTGTGGATGGACCTTTTCACTTTTGTTCTGAAGTGCATGGTGACCACTGTACTGATTCATCTGATCACAATACACGCCATCCCAAATGCCTTTTAGCCCAGAGAAGTCGACGCCGCTTCCGGACATAACAAAGTGCTTTCTTTTGGCACAGTAAAGTTTTAACATGTATTTGTGGATGTTAACGACACATTGCAGTGCTTAAAAAAGGTTTGCCAAAGTAATCCTGAGTTCATGTGGTTATATGGCTTATAAATGACTGATGGTTCGGGATCGGAGCGCACAGTTATGCAGCTTAGGCTTGCGTCCGTTAAACACTGAAATTCCTCCAGATTCCTTGAGTTTTTTAATCATGTTATGCATCACAGAGAGTGAAATATCCAAATCCCTTCCAATCCTTCTTTGAGGAACATTGTGTTTAAACATTTCAATCATTTTCTCATGCAGTTGCTCTGGATGCTGCTTTTTTACCGAGTCATGATTACAATCACCTGTGGGCATCAGCTGTTTCGAATCACATCATCATTTCATTATTTGACTCCATTACGAGCCCTTATTTGCTCTCATCCCAACTTTTGAATGTGTTGCAGGCCTGAATGGCAGCAATGAATGTACAGTACTAGTCCAAGATTTAGAGACACCCAACTAAATGAATGTTGTTGGTGATAAGATGCTTACACTATATATATATATATAAACTGCACAGTTTAAAAGCTCTAGTTCTCCTTTCAGTTTAGTGAATATTCATGAACAGGCCAATAACTCCAAAACTGCTTAGAAATAAACCTTGCTCTATCAGCCTCCACTGCAGGTTAAGACAGCTCTTTTATCCTCCTGTAAAGTTCAGTTTTGGAGGTTGTTTAAGGTGGACTGTATAATTCCATGAGTGCTATTTTATAGTTTGATGTCTTCACTTTTATTCTACAGTAAAGCATTAAGATAAACATAAGGAAAACTATGAGAAGTCGTGTCCAAACTTTTGACTGGAAGTGTAAATTTACAAATGAAATGAAGCTAATCAAACAAAACGTGAAATGTCTTGTGTTCACACCCTCCACAATGAAACACAAGTCAATCTTCCATACGGTGGTCCCAACATTTTCTGATTTGGGGTTGTAAGAGCAGTACTGCAATACTTGCAAACAAGCAGGGTGACTATATTAAATAAAAGTGCCCTAAAATGTACAGGCTTTTATTTGAAATAAATCATTCGAGCTTTTTTGAAGGCCTAGAAGGCCATGAGGATCCTCCACCGTAGTTAGGTAGTCACATTTGATAGTACTGAAAACCCAAAGCGACAACTTGACATCTTACCCTACGTTCACACTAGCAGGTAATTTCCTATAGGTGTACACGATTGTGGCCACGGTTTAGCGACAAGCAGCGAATGACAAGTGAAAAACCGGGTTGAGATTTTCTCAACCTCAGGCAAATGAATTGTGACGCAATGAGGCAACATTGTAAACGATCGGCTGACCAATAGCAGACACGTGGGTATGTGTCTCCGAGGTCCCCAGCTCCTGCTCTCTGAACTTTGGTTCCTACTAGCATTTGGTTCCAGTTATCAGCAGTGTGGTGGTAAACATGGAGGAGAAGCTCAGAACCTCTGTTTCTTCTATGCCCAGTTTAGATGCGTCTCTGTACATATACATTTGAGGAAAAATGAAGTGTGGAAGAAAGTAGCGGATATTGTTGGTGTCTCCAGGGAGTTAAGTCGCTCAGTAGCTAGCGAGGTTAGCCAGCATGCTAACCACCCAATAAAGCTTGCCATGAATGCATACAGTTAGGTTTCCCTAATAAATTCGTTCGTCAATGATAAGATGTGCTGTATAAACTACCTAGCGTCCCTGGACCATGCCCACATGCGACAACACAAGCGGCCTCGAACATACCTACACCACCCTAGGTAACCCTACGTAACCCGCACACTAGCAGGTGCCAGAGCGACAAGCGACCAGTAGTTTCCTATATCCTATAGCAGCCAGACAGAAGCGACAGGTGGCGCAAATCGAGTTGAGATTTCCTCAACTTTATGCAAATGAGTTATGATGCAGTGAAGCGACATAGTAAGTGATTAGCTCCCACAAATTTTCCAGACCAATAGTAGACACAAGGGTCTAAGGTCCACCCAGCTTCTGCTCTCTGAACTTTTAGTTCCTACCAGCATTTTGTTCCTATGCTCAGAAATGTGGTAGTAACATGGAAGAGAAGCTCATAACTGCTGTTTCTTCTTTCCCCAGTTTATACGATGCATCTTTGCACATATACATTTGAAGAAAGTAGTGGATATTGTTGTCTCTGTAATCTCTGGGGAGTTTGGTCACTCCGTCGCTAGCTAGGTTAACCAGCATGCTAACCTGCCAATAAAGCTAGCCAGGAATGCAAGCAGTTAGATTTCCATACAAGTTCGTTTGTCAGTGATAACAGGTGCTTTCAAAACTGGCTAACTTTCCTGGACCTTGTACACGGCCACACACGACAACATGAGCAGCCTCACACACACCCACAAGAGACAAACTTGGGGCAGCGTAAGCCACTTGCTGCCTGCTCGTGTGAACGCGGGGTTAGGGTGAATAAATTACTGCGGTTCTTTGCGTGTTTTGTTCTTGAGCAAAGTATTAATCCAAGAGATGCTTTAATTAAAGATACCTATCTCTCGTGCAACGTAATTCCTGAAAGTCACTTAGAGGCATGAGAGGGTCTTTGATCGTCTCCCCTCTGGCCCACCGAGGCTAGGCAGACAGAACGTAGTCGGAGCGATAGAGAAGCTGAAAGGACGTTATAACCTAGCCATTCAGTGATGGCCACTGGCAGACATTATCAACATGACTGTACCGCTGAAATCCTTCAGCGTTGTCAATCAGCTCAGTTCCCTCTGGCATGCGGAGCGGTTTTTCGAGTTTGACTGATGAACCTTTAAATCTATGCATTCATTTTCAAAAGTGTCAGTCAAGTTAGAGAAAGTAATAAAAGGCATAGCAAGGTATGTGTGCTTAAAACAAAAGTAGACCAGTTCAGATACGCGATGGTGTCAAGTCTTATTACGACTCGTCTGTTCACTTCCCGTTTTGTTTTGCCACAGTTTACGGCGTGTCTGTCAGGAAATATGAATTAACGTCGGATCAGGATAGCCGCAGATCATGTGTTCAGTGACCATCTGCCTTCAAGTACGCAAGTTAATATTCCGAATGCATATTTGATAATGGAGCAAAACTTGCTGAAGGCAAGGTGCTTCTCTAGTTTCTCATAATTGCTCAAGAACATGTCAACCACGCTAATACCAGCCCTGACAGGAACAATCAAACCAAGCTGTCTGTTTGTCCTGAAGGCGAATGGTCATGGGAAAGTTTGTGATGGCCAAAATGTTCATGTTGACATGATAATAACACTTCAAAGCGAAACAACAAAAGTCGCCACACTGGTTTGGTTTGGATGATGCCAGAAATAAAGCCGCACCTGTCTTCGGGCACTCGTTTGTTCTTCCACAGAGATTTCCTAACTATCTCAGCCCTTGACTTCCTCATTCTGACCCCCTGTGAACCAGGCGGTCCTTCAGTTTCCTTTTTGTGATCAGCTACAGGGTACTGATGTCCAACAAAAGGTCCAGTGGTTCCTCTAGTAAAGAGTTCCGACCAAAAAGTTGGAACTGAACTCCATATCTTAAAAAGGTGGTAGTAACTTCAGGCTCCTGCAGATGGCGCTGCACGAGGATGATGTGGCTATAAGTACCTGCGTGGTGTGAGTGACGGGATCCATAGATTGGGAAGAGGTGGTACGGTGCAGTGAATGTCTCGTTCCATGTGTGGTAAATGGCTCCAAAGCAGATGTTAATGATTGGCTAAAAGGACTGGTTGGTGTGGCTCAGCGGATAACGCCCCTAACCTCCAGGGAGCTACCGCCCCATGTGGGAGATGGGGGTTCGATTCCCGGGTCTGGGTAACTATGCTGTGCTACACCAATAAGAGTCCTTGGGCAAGACTCCTAACACTACATTGGCCTACCTGTAATATGAATGACCTTGTAAGTCGCTCTGGATAAGAGCGTCAGCTAAATGCCATAAATGTAAATGAGTGACTGCATTTGGGTGTGCCAAAGACCATAGTGTGAAGGAAGTAGCTGAAGCTGCAGGTGTATGGAAGTGTACAGTCATACGGGTCTACCAGCAGTGGCTAAAATCCCAGTCTACAGGGAATTCTCCTCAGAATTGTTCCAGGGAAGGCATCCACCAAATCTGGCCCAACTGACCAATTCTTTGATGCAAGAGTGTCTGAACATTGATGTGGCCTACATCCAGAAACGTATCCAGTCACAGCTGTTATTGGTGCTCGTGGAGGTATTACAGGACATTAGGTGTGTTTCAGTCGCAGGTGACTCATCCAGTGACTTATATATAATTATTATAAAAATATAATATCAATCTGGGAATTAATTTTATCATAACTTATTATTACATTATTCAGAGCTTCATAGAGTCCTGTTGTTTACTGGAAAGCTGTGAAGTTGAATTGATCAAGCGTATTAGAATCATTTTCTACACTCATCTGCAGCCAGATTGCTTCAAATGGCCAAAAACAGAGATTCCAGATTGATCCCAGACTGACTTCGGTATACTTTAAACATTCCCAATATAGTTCAGAACAGCTGCACACACTTGCATCTTATCAGGTTCTACAAATCGTCAACAGCTACCACTGGAGATAAAGTGGTTGCATAGTTGAACAGATGACGGGGATCATCCAATATCCATTCATTTGTAAACCATAACTCCTCCTTATGCCTTCCAGCACACTGGTGTAACCATGATCTTATGAATGCCCCCTGGCCCCTCAGTTTCCCTCATGACTTCATATGAATAAATAAATTAATTGGAATTTTGCTTGCTAACTATTATTATGTTCCAAGCAAGTTGAAATAAGTTGCCAAGCCACTCCACCCACCGTGGCAGTACATCATATTTAGCCGTCTGTCCTGACACCACTCAGCAAGAACATTTATCACTGATCGTTACTTTTTGTTTTGAGTTATTTAAATGATTTTCATCATTTAACATTTTAGAATTACAAATACTTGACATAATTTATTGCAGGATGTTAATGTTTTGGTTTTAATTGTTTACAGAAGAATTCAATTATGATTAAAAGGGGAGATAAACAGACATCAGATTTGACCTCATCAATAGAGTGTTAGTAGCTATAAGAGGGGCTCAAGAAAGATTTTAGGGGATACACACACATGTTAACCCATAAGAGCCCACAGTGACGTATGTGTCACAAGCCTTATAAGAGGCTGGAAAGTTCCTTATACAGCTTCCTTATATATCCTTGACCTAAACACATGGAGTCCCTCAGTGACCTATACCAAGCATCCTAGATGTGGTCGTTTGGAAAATGGTGATATGCTTGGTTAGTGCAGTTAGAGACAAAACCAGCTCATTTTAAAAGCTTGTTTTTTGTACATATAAGGTTCCAACCCAATTAAGAGCTTCAATGCTTTGATAACATGTTCTATATTACATATACCCATATTCTATATTACATATATCCATTCTGACCCCATTTCTAGAACACAATGATGGAATACAACTTATGAAATTGTTGTTGTTGTGACATATGCTACTGGTATTTTGACCTTATAATACTTACAGAAGATGCCATGTGACCTCTTGGTCATAATAAGACTGATCTTTTATGATCTTATAACTGACCCCTCATTACTTTCCCTTAAGGGGGTCTGGGCTGTTATGGGTTAATACACTTCCTTAAAATGTGCAATTACATTTTCCAATGTCGGGTGTGGTTTGGAACCCCACAAGCTGGTGAATCTGATGCACTGAAAGTGTATTCAAAGAGAACTTAGTCAAATCTTGGTGAAGGACGTGTGTTCTGAGGATGTAAGTGAATTGTCTACTATTGGTGTCATATCTTCACCGGTCATTCTTTCATCTTCTGAGCCGCTTATCCTTCTGGGTTGCAGGGGGCTCTGGAGCCTATCCCAGCTCTCATTGGGCGGGAAGCAGGAAACACCCTGGACACCAATCCATCACAGGGCAGACACACACATTGACATCTAGGGGGGCAATTTAGCAGCTCCAGTTCACCTGACTGCATGTCTTTGGACTACTCACAGAAAGGATCCAGACTCATTGGCCAGGAAGCAAACCCAGGCCCTTCTTACTGTGGGGTGACATCGCTACCCACTGCACCACCCAACATCTTCATCACTATCATTTTGTTGAAAACATCGAACTGGACCTTTTTTTAAGCTTCTGCATGTGATGTTAAAACTTTTTTAAAAGTTTAGTTTTCAGTTATGATATTACAGATATCTAGTGTTTGAAATACGGACCTAATACCTTGAATGGAATATCCTACTGCTTACAGGTTAACACATTTTAGCTTCCAGTGGAACTCAGCAGTGTTTGCTGTCTGGCTGTTGATCACAAAAAAAGATATCTTCATAAGTTGCTGTCACCCATGCAGAAATTAAAAAGCTCACAGGACAAAATAATGAGTCACCTCCACAAGCACCAATAACAGCTGTGACTGGATTGGGCATGGACTGGACAAGCTTCTGGATGTAGACCACATCAATGTTCAGACACTCTTGCACAAAAGAATTGTGCGGTTGGGCCAGATTTGGTGGATGCCTTCCCTGGCACAGTTCTGAGGAGAATTCCCTGTAGACTGGGATTTTAGCCACTGCTGGTAGACCCGTATATCTGTACGCTTCCATACACCTGCAGATTCAGCTACTTCCTTCACACTATGGTCTTTGGCACGCCCAAATGCAATCACTCCTTTTAGCCAACATCTGCTTTGGAGCCATTTTCCACACATGGACCGAGACATTCACTGCACTGTACCGCCTCTTCTCAACCTATGAATCCTGTCACTCACACCCCGCAGGGATTTATAGCCCTGTCATCCTTGTGCAGCGCCATCTGCAGGAGCCTGAAGTCACTACCACCTTAAGCACGCAAGGTGAGTTTGAGTGTATGATGATCTTCAACATGAGCTTGTCTGAAGTAGCATGTGAGCGAACAAAGAAGACATTGACTCCATCGTCTCGAAAACTGGTCGGCGTTGCCGTTAACCCATGATGACCTTGCAGATATCATCCTCTACAGCGCTCAGCTATTCTTCAGTGTGCGCTCTAAATTTATCCCTGTGTTTATCACATTATGCATTCACTTCAGCATCTTCCCCATTTAAAGCAGCGTCCTCCTTTTCCGTGTCATGGGTTTGCCGCCTTTTGTCGGAAATCATATTCGGCTAACTCTCCAGCTGCTCCTCCACTCCTCTGTCCCCGTCCAAGCCTGCGGTGTGAAATCCCAGACTCTGTCCGTGGGAGTGCTGCGGTGAGTCAGATGTCAATTCGCTTTTTCCTCAGTTTAGACGAGATTAACTTGTCAAACAACTGGTCCTCTGCCAGGCTGCTCTTTCTGAGCGGCTCTGAGAGTCTGATCCTTTCTTGGACTGATAGTTTGAGGCTTAGCAGAACGCAGGGGGCGAGGAGAAGGGAGAGAAGGGGGCTGTGGATTTAGGATCACTTTACCTGGATTCGGCCGTGTGGGACGGCCGGATTAGCTGCTTTTGGGCCTGTGGCGTGCGAGTCTGCACCCACCTTATCCCCCCGCCAGCTCAGCGCGCCGCTGCGTACACAGACGGCTCAGGTGCATTCAAGCCCAGGAGCTACAAGACGCATATGGGAAGAAGTAAAGAAACAACGCCTCCGCAATCTCTGTAGTACATATCTGTGATTGGAGTTTAGACGCAGCAAAACAAACGTGGGCTGCGTTCGCATCGCAGGGCGAAGTGCCACAAACCTGATGTTTTTGGCCTAAATGTGAGACAGATTGGATTAGGTTGGGTACTTATCCTGTATGGTAGTGTGCAGAAGTTTTAGAAGGCGATCTATCTGGGTAGTAAGAGTTTACGTGCTCTGATAAACATTAATATTACATTAAGTACATATGACAGTTATATAATGAGCAGTAGTTTCCAAACCTCTTCTTGAGGAAGTCTGGTATCATTCGCTGTTATCATCGAACACCTGGTTTGACTATTCAGAACCTTGCTAAGTTAACAAATCCATGCGATTGCTGGAGGCTTCCAGGAGACATCTGGAACCAAACTTTGTTCCTTTAAGTAGCTCACATGATACACTATATTGCCAAAAGAACTCACTCGTCTGCCCTCACACGGATATGAACTTGAGTGACATCCCATCCTTAATCCTTAGGGTTTAATACGATGTTGGTCCACCCTTTGCAGCTATAACAGCTTCAACTCCTCTGGGAAGGCTTTCCACATGGTTTAGGAATGTGTTAATGGGAATGTTTGACCATTCTTCCAGAAGCGCGTTTGTGAGGTCAGACACTGATGTTGGACGAGAAGGCCTGGCTCGCAGTCTCTGCTCTAATTCATCCCAAAGGTGTTCTATCGGGTTGAGGTCTGGACTCTGTGCAGGCCAGTCCAGTTCTTCCTCATCCATGAACCTTGCTTTGTGTACTGGTGCGCAGTCATGTTGGAACAGGAAGGGGCCATTCTCCAAACTGTTCCCACAAAGTTGGGTGTATGAAATGGTCCAGAATCTCTTGGCCTGCTGAATGATTAAGACTTCCTTTCATTGGAACTAAGGGGCCAAGCCCAACTCCTGAACAACAACCCCACACCATAATCCCCCCTCCACCAAACTTTACATTTAACCCAGACTCGTCCATCAGATTGCCAGACAGAGAAGCGTGATGCTCTAGAGTCCAGTGGCGGAGCTTTACACCACTGCATTCAATGCTTTGGAATACACTTGGTGATGTAATGCTTGGATGCAGCTGCTCAGCCATGGAAACCCATTCCATGAAGCTCTCTATGCACTTGAACTAATCTGAAGACCACATAAAGTTTGGAGGTCTGTAGCGATTGACTCTGCAGATAATTGGCGACCTCTGCGCACTATGCGCCTCTACATCCGCTGACCCTGCTCTGTCATTTTAGGAGGCCTACCAGTTCGTGGCTGAGTTGCTGTCGTTCCCAATCACTCCCACTTTGTTATAATCCCACTGACAGTCGACTGTGGAATATTTAGTAGTGAGGAAATTCCATGACTGGACTTGTTGCACAGGTGGCATCCTATCACGGCACCACGCTGGAATTCACTGAGCTCCTGAGAGCGACCCATTCTATCACTAATGTCTGTAGAAGCAGTTTACATGCCTAGGTGCTTGGTTTTATACACCTGTGGCCATGGAAGTGATTGGAACACCTGAATTCAATGATTTGGATGGATGAGTGAATACTTTTGGCAATATAGTGTATATACCTTTTGGAAAATAAGAATTTCTTGTTAACACTTGGCTGCCTGTGACTCTTGCACACTGCACATCAATGCAGCTGTAATGACAAGGAAGATACACTTAAGTTCAATGAGTGTACCTTTCTGAGTTTATGAGTTTGTATCAATTTAAGTCTCATAAGCTGCTTAAATGAGTGCAGCATCAAGCCATAACATAAAATGAACATATTCTTGCAGTGTGTGAGGACATTATGCTTGCCAGATGCCATAGATAGGACTGCCCACCACTCCAGGCAAGTGTGCTCACTGCCCCCTAGTGTGTGTGTTCTCTAGTGTGTGTGCATGTGGGTGTCTCACTTCACGGATGGGTTAAATGCAGTAGTCAAATTCCTCTGTGTGCAAGCATAATTGTCAGTTCTAAGTTCTAAGTTCTAATTCTATAGCAAAGAGACTGGCAACAAGTCCCGGAAGTCCTGTAGTCCAGAATAAGTCATGGTGGGCTATTGTTGCTGAAAGAGGCTGCCCAGGTAGCCTTAAAGCTGCAAGGTAGCATTGCTTAAACCAACAGCCCCAACAGCCTCTTAGCTGTAATGTGTTATCGCCCAAGTGGTCGGCACACGCAGCATTGTAGCTGTGTTGCAGCATTGCTCAAGTGGCTGGCCCAGGCAAACTCTTAACTGTGGTGTAGTGTTGCTCAAGCAGACAGCCCAGACAGCCAGGTCTCATATAGCCATATAGCTGTGGTATATAGTACTGCTCAAGTGACCAGCCCAGGCAGCACTGAGGTTGCAGTGTAGCACTGCTCAAGCAGATGGCCCAGGTAGCCATGTAGCTGTAATGTAGCATCGCTCAAGCTGTTGGCCCAAGCAGCCACATACCTGCGGTGTAGGAATGCTCAAGCAGCCAGCCCAGGCAGCCTCAAGGATGCAGAGTAGCGCTGCTTAAGCAGAGGGCCCAGGTAGCCATGTTACTGTTACCGCCTCAAGACTGCCGTGTACAGCCACCTATATGGCTCTTTATACAGTCATTGTCAAAAACTAAGCACAAATAGCTGCACCCAGAAGGAATCAACGGTCAGGAATGAAATTTGGTGGGTAGGTTTGCCATTGTGAGACATGCGAATGATTCAAGTTTCACGCTCCACCATGCATGTGATGTCAGCAAGAACGGGCCTTATTGCTGTACCTGACTGACCCAACAGCCACAATTGTGGACATTCAGTGAAGCCCTCCATGAGTCATTCTGTGTAGGTGCCAGCACCATTGGCAGACGGCTGCACGACGCAGAACTACATGCTTGCAGGCCGTTACAACGACTGCCCTTAATGCCACGTCGTTCTCTCTATAGACTGTAATGGTGTCGTGCCAGACTGTCATGGAATGACGCAGAATGGCAGCGGGTCATCTTCAGTGACGAGTCCCGCTTTTGTCTTGGTCGAGACGACCAACAAATCCGTGTATGGAGGCACCGTGGTCAGCGCCAAGATGAACGGCTTGTTGTCATGCACCACACGTCCAGAAGGCCTGGTGTCACTCCACCTCCACCCCTACCGCACCATCTGCAGGAACTGTGTGAGAATATTCAAGCTGCATGGGATGGATTATCACAGGACACCATTAGGAACCTCTACAGCTCCATGCCGAGACATCTGGCATGTTGTGTTAGTAAACTTGGGGCCCAACACCATATTGAGAGACACTACTTCTGTTTGTGTAGCTCAATAAATATTGATCATATCAGTCTAAATGTATCATCATTTATTGTTCCTGGTAATCTTTATCTTCCTTCCCAATAGCACTGCAGTCCCACACTTCCTTCTGGGTGCAGCTGTTCTTTTGATGAAGAGTGTATATATTGCTTTGCACAATTGGCCAGCCTCGTCCTGTGCCAGTTATTTCTGTGGTAGTCGAAGCAAATAAAACACACAAAAACAATGCAAATGGTACCAATATTTCTTCGGTTTATGTACACCATAACACTGCTGAAATTGTGCTATTGTATTGCTGCTTATGATGCATATATTTCAAAAATTGCCAGTGCAATCATACGAGCATGCTGAAGTTATTAGAGGACTAACCTTCATGAGATGCTTGTGTAGCAATTTTCACATTTGATTACTTCACAACCTAGTAATTCAGAGTCTCCAGTGGGGGGGGGGAATGCACAAAGGACAAACATGGCAGCTTGCAGTTCATCAAAGACTGCAAACTGGAAAAACGCCACTGATTACTCTCCTAGAGCGAATCTTTGGCATTTATTCGTTTATTTGAAACTGGTGGTTTAAAATATAGCTACAGTGCCATTCATACTCTAAAATATCTCAAAGGATTTTATGTGCACATTTAAAAAATATGGGTATCAATATTGGCATCAAGATACCAGCCTTTACATCGCCCGGTATCGTACCGAAGAGAAGATCCAAGGTATCGCCCGCCTCCACTGTGCACGGCAGCCCCAGCGCTTAACTTCCCCCTGCTGTCTCTCACCCCGGTACCTGCTGCCATTCTGCGCTCGGCTCTAATTGGTAATTATTTTTTGGGGTTAATGCCTTTATTCAGAGCGTCAGTGTGTCGTGAGGAGTGGAGGATTAGGGGCCTCGGGGGGACGCGGTGCGAGATGAGACCCTGGCAGCGGGAGAGCAGCTCATTTTTACACAGGCAGAGACGGAGGACAGCTCATCTTTGATCCGCCGGGGTCTTCGCAGGCCAGAGGGGTGACAGCTGCACTTTCTTTAGCCCACATTTGAATTTGAATTCTATCTTATGATGCAGCTATGCGCCGACTTGGCAGGGCAGTGGGGTAATCTGCTGCGCACAAACGCCGAGGCTTTCTTCCTGTGTGCCCTCACAGAGATTTGAGTAATTAAAGTTAAATGGAATGCATTAAAAAACTCACTTGTACCGGTGGCTGTCTTGCTTGTGCCAAGTATGAATAGTAAAGGGCTGTCCTTCGCTCTCTAATCCCTTGTACTATTTCTGCCCCTGTGACTTTGGCTGGCCCTGCACTGGAAGCTCCGCTCTCTTCACATCTTTGCAAGCTGAAAAAGTGTAACTTCTGAACTCTTGACAGTTAATTGGAATAAACAGCTGTGTTGCTTGTCAGCCTTACCGATCCTTTCTTTCTTGCAGTAACATTCGGAACCTGCACCGCTCCGCACAGCAAATGCACATGTACTCTTGGCATGTAAAAAACAGGAAGCAGCGATTCGTGTTGCACCCATACCAGTGTAGCAGATACTGGCACTCAGAGGGGAAACGTCTGCACAATTCAGTCAGTGATTTGTAAACAATGTCATTCAAAGTGGTTTGATGTGAAATGGTTCATTGTGTGGAGAAACATACCGAGTCAGATTTCTTCACAGTGGCGGTAATGGGAACCAGGAGTCGTGATGACTGCAAACCAAATGTAGCCATTTACACTCATCATCACAAAAATAGCCGCACAAATAGCTGCACCCAGGACCGACAGGAATAAAACTTGGTGGGTAGGTTTGACATTGTG
Organism: Semaprochilodus insignis; assembly: GCA_034552555.1. Taxonomy (NCBI): domain Eukaryota; kingdom Metazoa; phylum Chordata; class Actinopteri; order Characiformes; family Prochilodontidae; genus Semaprochilodus; species Semaprochilodus insignis. The sequence goes on along the minus strand of CM067481.1, from coordinate 34,998,252 downwards.
AGACATGCGAATGATTCTAGTTTCACGCTCGGTCGCACATGTGACGTAAGCAAGGATGGCTTTATCATTGTACTTGACTGACCCAACAGCCACGATTGCGGACCTGTAGTGAGCAGTGATGTCCTCCATGAGTCATCCTGTTAGTGCCAGCACCACTGGGAGACAGCTGCACCACGCAGGACTACATGCATGCAGACCGTTACGACGACTGTCCTTAACACCACGTCAACGTCGCCAAAGACTGCAATGGTGTCGTGCCAGACTGTCATGGAGTGACTCAGTATGACAGCCGGTCATCTTCAGTCTTGGTGGAGACGACCAACGAACCCTAGTGTGGAGTCAAGCGCCAAGATGAGCGGTTTGTTGTCACGGGTTTGTTGTCCAGAAGGCCTGGTGTCACTCCACCTCCACCCCTACTGCACCATCTGCAGGAACTGTGTGAGGGTATTCAAGCTGCATGGGATGGATTATCACAGGACACCATTAGGAACCTCTACAACTCCAAGCCGAGACATCTGGTATGTTGCCTTAGCAAGCATGGTGGCCCGACGCCATACTGAGAGCTACTACTTCTGTATGTGTAGCTCAATAAAAACTGTCCATATCAGTCTGAATTTTTCGGCTTTCGTGGATTAGGTCACACACCATTAGGTACAATTCAGTCACAGGTGACTCTTTTTTGTCTGGTGAGTTTATAGAGTAGTTCGTTTTTATTGGTTGTATCTCTCCCAGTATCTCAATAATCAGTATCACTACTGCGAAAGAAGGAAGCGGTATTGGTGCATCTGTCGTGTTAGCATTTCAACAGCTTGTTCGAACAGGGCAATGTCGTTTTACCTCAGTGCATCTGTAATGGTTTTGACTGATTCATACAGGCTAATAGATCTCTGAATAAAATTCCATTGCAATCTGCCTAGCTGTCATAAGTGAACACAGTTTGTCATTAGCTGTGGACTTTACGGTCAAAAATCAACACCACAAACAATCCAAATCAGACTTTTTCATGTTTTTTTTAATATTCAGAGTCATACACTTACCATACTACACTTACCAGAAATACCACAAGCACTTTCCACTTTTCCACAGGATATGATGACACAGGGAGAGCGGTGCATAACACATTCTGTTTGTTGTTGAAGAGCCGTAAGAGTATTTGATCATTGTTTTGTAATCAGTTCTAATCAGTTATACAGGCAACCTACTAATCTCAAACTAAATCTAAACTACAACTAATTGGAACTAGTTGTAACAGTCACTGAACAGGCTCGAACATGGATCCAAAACAAAATGAATTTATTTATTTTCTATGGAGTTTGAAACATCCTAAATACATAAAATAACACAAATACCAAAATATAAGTGACAAGAGGCTGGTGGCAAATTACATTTGAACAAAAAGTACAAGAAAAAAATATAATCTCACAAAAAATGAGTCCCCTGTGACTGAAACATACCTAATAGCCACCACGAGCACCAATAACAGCTGTGACTGGATTTGGTATGTGCTGGACAAGTTTCTGGATGTAGGCCACATCAGTGTTCAGACACTCTTGCATCAAAGTATTGTGAAGTTGGGCCAGATTTGGTGGATGCCTTCCCTGGTACAGTTCTGAGGAGAGTTTCCTGTAGACTGGGATTTTAGCCACTGCTGGTAGACCCGTATGACCGTACGCTTCCATACACCTGCAGATTCAGCTACTTCCTTCATGCTATGGTCTTTGGCACGCCCAAATGCAGTCACTCCTTTTAGCCAATCATTAACATCTGCTTTGGAGCCATTTTCCACCAGACATTCACTGCACTGTAGCACCTCTTCTCAATCTATGAATCCCGTCGTCCCCATCACTCTCGTACTACTACAGGCAAGGTGACTAATTGTTTGTCCGGGGAGCATATATATATATATCTTGATCCATAGTTTCTTTTACGTAAGATGTTTTTTGTTGTTGTTAGAACATGTTTTTCTTACTTCTGATTCATCTGATCCTGCGAGTTTTCATCGCCCCAGCCTTAACAATGTGTTGTTTTATAGCATTATACAGATAGTCCGTCACCGTCCAAAGAGCAACAAGTATCTTCAAAATGGCAACTTTTCAGGAGAGGGCAAAAAACCCATATAGTAATAATGTAAGTCAATGGAACCAGACTTCAAGTCCAAGCGATTCTGGCCCATTTCTGTTGGTCCATTCATCGTGAAATTCTCACACAGTGTAAACAGCAGCTGCTGTGTTCAGATGATGCGTAAAAGTAAAAATAAACAATAAATGGTGATGCATGTTTTTCATTGGGCGGCGACGATACGAGGATTAATTCCACTGGAGTTACTTAGTAATTCATAGTAATTAGCTGATACCCAAACTGAAGTAAACAACAAGTGGGGAGCTGAAGGGGTTAACAGTAGATTAGCTGCATTCCTGGAAATATTGTCTTCTTTTCTGCTTTCAGTGCAGAAAAAAGAGAGTCTAAAAGGTCTGTCGAGTGATACAGAGAGTTGCAGTATAGTGTCATTGCTTTGAAAGGAGAGGCTGGGGGAGGCCACGAGAAAAACATTTGTGGTGTGTCACGTCACAGTGGCAATATTCGACCGGAGATTAATGAAATTGGGGCTGCCCCGGAGCAGGCATACGGTTATAGGCTGAGCTGAAGTGTTCCAGTATTACAGGTAAGACAGTAAAGATGTTGTAGGCAGTTCCGTCTGAAACAGATCAGATGAGGTGGCACAGAGTAAGTCTGAAGCAGCAGGAAACGGTGTCACTGTACCCTCAAAGTGCACCACTGACTGGTTAGACCTTTAAACTAATCAACACCTCACCAGCAGCTAGCCAGAAACACATTGAGGTACAGTGATTGTAGTCGTGGAGGGGCAGTGAAATAGCTGATACGTTCTGTGTTTGAGTCAATCCAGGCGTGACTGGAAGAAACAGAGGTGGCTTATCTGCATCGATGGTGGTCAAGTGGTTTGAAGACCCAGCCCTCAAAAACAATGTGGGGCTGTTATTTCATGTCAGCTGCACTACCGTTTGGTTTCCCGTGTTCCTGTAACTCTTTTTACAGTAATGACACATGAATGTATTACAAATAATAGCACTATATTACTGTAATCAACAATATCACAGTGCCTCCATTAACACCACACCACTGAACACAGAACCTCAACTGGGCTCTTGAGGTTGCTATTGTGACCCTGGCACAATCTGGCACAAACTTGTCTCAGACTGATGGTAGAGTCCATATATGGCACAGACCCCATGAAGCCATAGACCCCAGTTGTCTACAAGGCACTGTGCAGGCTGGTGGCGGTTCCATACTGATGTGGAGTGTGTTCACATGGCATGAGTCCACTGGTCCACCCATACACATCATTGGCCACTGCCTTCTACTTTTCACTGCTAGGTGACCATTTGTAGCCCTTCGTGGACTTCATGTACCCCCACAATGATGGGATATTCCAGCACCGTGCCATCTGGCCCAAATTGGAGAGTTTGGACGAAAGGTGTGGCCTGCACGTTCGCTTGATACGAATCAAAGCTTTGCCTCAGATGCTTTACATGTCATATGTTTCCACAGGGGCTGTTTATGTCGTGACTCCATTTTCAAGGTCCACTCACTGTTCACTTTATTAGACACTCCTCTACCTTGTTGCTCCACCTTGTAGATATAATGCCAGAAACTGCCGCTGCACAGTTTGTGTTGGTCATCCTGTAGCCCTTCATCAGTGGTCACTGGACGTTGCCCACAGGACGCTGCTGGTTGGATAGTTTCGGTTGGTGGACGATTCTCAGGCCAGCAGTGACACTGACGTGGTGGTGGTGTGTTAGTGTGTGTTGTGCTGGTGTGAGTGGATCAGACACAGTAGTGCTGCTGGAGTGTTTAAACACTGTGTCCACTCACTGTCCACTCTATTAGACACTCCTACCTTGCTGGTCCACCTTGTAGATGTACAGTCAGAGACGATAGCTCATCTGCTGCTGCACAGTGCAGTGTTGGTCATCCTCTAGTCCTTCATCAGTGGTCACAGGACGCTGCCCACAGGACGATTCACACTCCAGCAGCACTGCTGTGTCTGATCCACTCACACCAGCACAACAGCTGAGCTGCAGTGCTGAGAATGATCCACCACCCACATAATACCTGCTCTGTGGTGGTCCTGTGGGGGTCCTGACCATTTGAGAACAGGGTAATAAAGTATACAGAGAAACAGATGGACTACAGTCTGTAGCTGTAGAACTACAAAGTGCTCCTATATGTTCAGTGGAGCTGATAACATGGACAATGAGAGCAGATACAAGGAGGTGCATCTAATGAAGTGGCCGTGGGTGTATGTATTTCGATTGCTGAAACCTGTTTTATGAAGTTAGCATTTTCATGGCTGTTATCTTTTGTGCCCTTTAACATTCATTTCACACAGTGCCGGTGATGTGGAACTACCACTAACCTCACTCCCTGTGTGTTTGATCTCTCAGTTTTATCACCCTGTTCAACGTCTCCAGTGGTCTTATGTGTTTCATTCTTCTGTGTAGGTTTACAAGAACATCTTACGCAGATCAGCGGATATCCAGACTGCGTCAATTCTTTGGACTGTTCTTGCTCAGATTAAGCTTCATTAAGAAATAGCATCTTGCTAGCTAGCTAACATGGCATTTGGTATTGACTTCGCTGGTAAACATACCAAAATACAAAGAATTACAATATTGTGTTTGGACAGGTTTGGACAGGGCTACTCGTAGAAGGTTCTCCTTCTGTTTATCTTAATGCTTTACTGTAGAATAAAAGTGAAGACATCAAACTATAAAATAGCACTCATGGAATTATACAGTCCACCTTAAAACCCTCCTAAATGGAGCTTTACAGGAGGATGAACCAGCTTTCTTAACCTGCAGTGGAGGCTGATAGAACAAGGGTTATTTCTAAGCATGTTTGGAGCGATTCTATTGGTCTGTCCCTCATGAATATTCACTAAGCTGAAAGGAGAACTAGAGCTTTTACACTGTGCAGAAAAAGAGATCAAAGTTTTTATACACCACTAAATATATATTAGAGGTGGAGATATGGAGAAATATCATACTGTGCTACATCAAGAGTATATGTGGTATATCAGGATATGTGTATATATATGTACTTTGCTAGATGTGTATGTGTTGCATCCAGTGCAAAAGTCAGAGACCACTCTTCATTTATTTGTTTATTTATTTCCAGTCCAAAAAGCCATAAAGCTAATCCACTTTTTAAAGACGCAGAAACTATATATAACTAAAAGCTACAAAGAAACTGGGTCTTCTAACCACCTGGAACAAGAGTTGGACGACCACCAAAACTGTCCCCGTCAGATAAACAGCACTTAAAGCTTTCATCTTTCGAGAGAGAGGAGAACATCAAGCTCCACTCCTGCTTCAGACCTGAGAACATCCACAGGCGTTTCTGTCCATCCTTCTTCCACTGTGAGTAGACAGTTCAAAGCTATGGAGGTCTGAAAGGATGTGTAGCCGTTCAAGGAGCTCCTCGCTGAGAAAAGGAGACACGCACATCAAACAAAGAAGCTGCTGGTGTTCTCAGAACAATGGACTGACCACCCCAGAGTCCAGAACCTCAACATTGCTGAATGTGTTTGGGGTTATTTGGATGGTGAGAAGCAGAAAACCAGTTAAACCAACTTCTAGGACTGAACTTGGTGAGTCTCTTGAAAAGAATAGAGGCTGCAGTAACACACTAAATACTGTAATTGACATTGACTTTATGTGCTATGTGGCTTTTGTTCAATCCTGTTTTCATTGCAAATTGTGTCTTATAGACACTAGACCTTATGACCCTTGAGTCCAGCAATAAACGACCGAACTGAAACGACAGACACAATAAAAAGACTTCATTTCTTAGGTTCGATTTCATATGATTTCATACTTCTGACCGCTAAACCGGACCACAAATTAAACTGTGAGCCTTCTGAATGACTCCAGACTTTCAATTACAAGATCCTGCTCCTGCAAAACGCTGGAGATCACTTCGCGCAGTACTTTGAAGGCCATTTGTTCTGTATGTCTGAGAGCCCAGGCATTTTAGGAAGCACCAAAACAGGGACAGGAGCCGTGGCAGCGAAACCTTGACTCATGTGTCATTAAATACGACTGTGAAAGTGGGAGATCTCAGGTATAATACCTGCCGAAGGTGATGATACCTACTTTGCCTTCCAGACGGTTCGGATGAAGATGGAGCCAGAGGATACAAAACGGCCATTGTACCGGTCTTTGGCTGGATGCGTGATGAACCAACCCTACCCCCGCCCCCCACAAGTTCTTGATACACTGGAAGAAAGACAGGTCCAAGTTTACTCCATCTTCTATCGCCGGCGCCTTGGCAGGCGAGAGCCAGACTCCACATCAAAGCCGGGGTGGAAAAACACTCCCTGGCCGACCTGTTGCAACACACACCTGAGAAAAAAGCAAATTGATTACTTCTTAATCTGCGATGCTAGCCAAGGTAACCCTCTGACACGACTATGAAATAATTACAACCTGCGGATCTCGGTGGGCATTACTACTTTATGTATATTTTCATTGAGTTATGTGAAGACCTCCAAGGTCTGGACAAAAAATCCGCTTTAATAGATACCTGTCAAGCGTAATTAAGTGTGTTTTTCCTATCCTATGCTTTTCCCATAGCCTGCAGCGAGACGTTCCTCTTAGCTGTGTCTGTCTCAGCGCCTTTGCCACCCAAAGCTTGGAGACGGTTTTAATTGCAACACCACGACCACAAGAAAAGCCCAGAATCCCCATAAAAGCAGAGCAAAGCTGGCTGCAGTCCCGCCGAGGAGTGCGAGCCACGCCATAATTACAGGTAAACGACCTCGCTCTCTCTCAGGCAGCTCCTCGGGGTGGGTGGGATGGAGGAATTTCAGCGTTTCTGATCTCGTCATACCTTCGACTAGTCATGGCACTGGTATGGGACCGAACATAGAGGGCTGCCGGCGGGGGGAATGTGAAAACCCTGGAAACTATAGAAGTCTTTTGCGCCAATTCATGCAACATATGCAAGAAAGAACAAGTACGCTCCTACAAATAATAGCGCTAAGCAGAACACAAAGGATTCTTTGGAGTCACTCCATACGGGAAGCACAAGCGATGTTTCTAAACCCTGGTCCTGCAGGCCGCCTGCCCTGCACACTTCTCCAGGACCTTTCCAAGACAAACAGCTAACTAACAATCCCTTCTCGAGTTACGGCAGTAGATTACACCTCCAGGACCTCCACAGCCTGAAAGAACCTTTGAATGGACAGACGCATTTGTGAGATACATGGTTCCACAAGGAATGGCTTTAAAAAAAAGTTCTTCATGGCACCTTTTTGTAGAACCTCTCTTTAAAGGGTTCCTTATGGATCCTGGTTCCGCTAGCAAGCAAGATTTTGAGTCACCTGTGACTGAAACGTACCTAATCGCATGTAATACCTCCATGAGCACCAGTAACAGCTAGGATTGGATTTGGCATGGACTGGACAAGTGCTGAGAATGATACCTGCTCTGTGGTGGTTCTGTGGGGGTCCTGGCCATTGAAGAACAGGGTCACCAAGTATACAGACAAACAGCCTGTAATTTTGGAACTACAAAATGGTCAGCAGAGCTGATAAGAGTGTAGATACAAGAAGGTGGTTTTAATGCTGTGGTTTATTGGTGTATTTTAATACTGAAGTCGGCAATAAAACCTGCTGGTTTATGTATTCTCTGCTTCACTTGATCACCTAAAAACAGGCTTGATATTTACCTCATGGGTTGGATCAGGAGTATTGGGGTGGAGAGAAGCTGAGAATATACAACCCAGGGAGCCCAGAAGCCTGGAGTTCCATTCACTGTAATGGAGTAGATAGTTCAGCTGTGTGAATAATGCTAAGCAGTTGTGAAACGGCTTTGGTGTACATACATCTTTTATTTATGTGTTGTAATTATCTGATCCATATGGTTGGCAAGAGTTGGAAATGACTTGAAGGCACTTAATAAATAATTCTTTTCAGTAAACATGTTGGAAATAAAGACAAAAAAGTCAAATACTTACTTGGACGTGATGTCAGTAGGAGTTGTTTGACTTTGGCGTGCTTTGGGATTGATGAATAATACATTTTAGAGAGTGGACTGTTGGGATCTGTAGTTTTAGTGGAAAACAGTTCTGGTTCCCAGACCCATATTAAGCATAATCCTGGACTAAAAAAGAATTTCCAATGATAATTCTCCATTGACACTGAAACGCAGTCGTAGATTAGCCTTAATCCATGTCCGGGAAGCCAGCATTTAGCAAGAAGTAGGCATAAATAAAGTGCTTTACATAAAGGGTCTCAGGGTTAATATCGTAGCTTTGCGCTGTTTACTTGTGTTGCATTGGCTCTCGGGAGGCGCCAAGCTCACGGTAGGAGAGACTTAGACCTGGTTAATGTTGGTTTTCTACAGTTTTAGGTGTGTACATGTGTTTGTTGTGCTATTTTGTTACGGACTGTGGGGTAGTTTGGTGGGTTGACTCTCTACCACATGGAACATGTGTGGCCAGATATGACCTGCCTGTCTTCCTAAATGGTAGTTGTTCCTTGCTGTTGTTCAGTAAAAGAGCATTCGCCCACATGTACAATATTTGGGATAAGTGGGATAAGGCTGCCAGTGGCCTGGAGTGACCTGCCTGCCACATGGTAGGAGAGACTTAAATGTGGTTAATGTTGTTTTTCTGCAGTTACAAGTATGTGTATGTGTTTGTTGTGCTGTATTGTGATGGGTTGTGGGGTAGTTTGGTGGGTTGAGTCTCTACCACATGGCATATGTGCGGCTAAATATGGCCTGCCTGCCTCCCCGAGTGGCAGTGCCGCTGTTCCTTTAAAGAGCATTCGCCTACATGTACAATGTTTCCTGTGTCTTATGGTTCTACACCAACACCGCACTGGTGTCAGAAGTGGGATGGCGCTTCCCAGTGGCCTGGAGAAGAACTGTGCTTCCACAAACTGAAAGGCAGAGAGGACTGAGAGCGGCCGAAGACTGCAGAAGTCAAAGCAGTGCGGCAAGTACCACCACAAAGGCTGCAGAACAAACAGTGTGGTAAGGACAGGGGAGCAAAAGAGGCAGCAGCGAGGATGCCCGGCTTGCTGCTAGCGAGGACCCACTGGCAGAGCAGCGTAGCAGCCTGCCGGTGCTGGTCACGGCCCTCCAGCGACACACTGAGCAGGCACTGGTGTGGTTGGCCAGGCAGGTGCTACTCAAAAAGCAGACAGGCGAGCTGGAAGCAGAGCTGGCTGCAGTGGTTCAGGATGCATTTGTGGAATTGGCGCTGGGCTGCTTCCTGGGTGCTGACCAGCTTTCATTCTGTGCTAGCCTAGGCTGAAAGCCAGGGCTTTAGCATACACAAATAGCATGTGAGGGAATCCTGCACAGCTAGGGAGTGAATGCAACACTGTGCTCTGCTGTGGTGCAAAACTGGAGAGCATGTGACCTGGTATGCCAAGAAGCCTATGTGTTGAATGGGACGGTGGGCATTCCGAAACCCCTGCTGAGGAAAGACTGTTAGGGGGTGCGGCATGCTCCCACATGCCCAGGGACTCTGCTCAGACTCTGTGAAGTGGCAACAGACCTTTGAAGGGAGCCTATGTAGCATACCCTCCTACTGGCTTTCACTGCCGTGTTAGCTCATGAGGCATGGCCATGCACAGCAGCCATGGGCACAGGCTCTCAGGAGGCAGTAGGAGGTAATTAAATGCTGGTAGAGTTCTGGTTCTTTGGTTCTATGTCCATGTATGTGCTTGTTGTGCTAGTTGTGGGCTAGTTTGGTGGGTTTAGTATCCACCATTCATGGGTATAAGTGACCTGCCTGCTTCCTGGCCGTGTCAGCTAGCATGGCTCTGTCTTGCTGCTGTTCAGTAAAAGAACACTTTCCCATGTGTGCATTACTTCCTGTGCCTTCTTGTTCTATGCAGACACAATATTGTGTATTATACAAATGACATCACAACAGTTATCTGCAACTGTTCTCTCAAGCTAGTTGCCTCCATAGTTTAGAGGCATATATATCTATATAGTGATCTTACGAAACAGGTGACAAACGTTTAGCTCCTGAACGTCTAAATGGACCACAGGGTACTCCAGGTAGGTTTGGTATGTCCATGTGGAACTCCCTTGTACACAAGTGACTTATTGACTCATGCTCACCAACAGAACCGGAGCATTAAAGCCTGTTTCGCACTACGTTCCATGAGGTCAAGTTATGTTTTTACAGCCTCCTACACCGGCCACTACTACAATTCAGCCATCTTCATTTCATATTTTCATTTCGAGTGGCCTGTCAGGGTCGCTACTGCATAAAACTCCGCAGCGAAGTGGGCGAGCAAGGCCGGCGTTTATCACAATATTGACTTTTTAGCCCGCCATTGTTTCTTTCTGTCCTAGACAGGGCACTTAAGGCGAGCACATGCAGGATCGATGAGCCAGAGAAAAGGCTGCTGTCAGCTTCTTGTCAGGAAGACTTTCGGGACGGAAGACTGTTTTGTCCCGTTCACACAGGCCCAATAAAAAGCAGATGTGGAGAACATCTCAGAGGACTTGGTGCCACTGTGTCCCACGACCCCTGGGTGCTTTACCCCAATGAGTGCTGTCCACCATTGATGGATTAAGGAATGCAGTTTTTTAAGGTGGGCACCAGATCCATCTCAGCCTCAAACGAAAACTTGTTGTGTCACACGGCTTTATTCTTTTGCTTCATGATAGTCACTCAAAGTAGCCTACTTTTGACCCACACAAGGCTGCTCTCAGTGGGCTGGCCTAATTCTAATTAAAATTGTGGTCATGGTCGTATTTTATCCAGGTCCAGTTTATCCAGTCACATGCATTTAGGTAAAGTAAGCTCACCAGACAAACAATGAGTCACCTTGGGTGGTAGTAACTTCAGGCTCCTGCAGATGGCGCTGCACAAGGATGATGGGGCTAGAAATACCTGCAGGGTGTGAGTGACGGGATTCATAGATTGAGAAGAGGTGCTACAGTGCAGTGAATGTCTCATTCCATGTGTGGAAAATGGCTCCAAAGCAGATGTTAATGTTTGGCTAAAAGGAGTGACTGTATTTGGGCGTGCCAAAGACCATAGTGTGAAGGAAGTAGCTGAATCTGCAGGTGTATGGAAGCGTACGGTCATACGGGTCTACCAGCAGTGCCTAAAATCCCAGTCTACAGGGAATTCTCCTCAGAACTGTGCCAGGGAAGGCATCCACCAAATCTGGCCCAACTGACCAATTCATTCAAGAGTGTCTGAACATTGATGTGGCCTACATCCAGAAACTTGTCCAGTACATGCCAAATCCAATCACAGCTGTTATTGGTGCTTGTGGAGGAATACATGCTATTAGGTACGTTTCAGTCACAGAATATTTAATAATAATAACTTAGTAATTATTATTATGACATAATAATTTTAATATGACATAATGATTTAGTAATAATAATAAACTGAATATTTCCAGGCATTACCAATAAGCAATAACATTTCAGCAAAATCTCATTTTCCAAAATCTCAATCCATATTTCTGGCCTTTAACTTATATTATATGTATAATATTAGTGAAAGTTGACCATAGAGCTTTGATATCTTATAAGCCATCATTTATCATACAGTCAGGTCGCTCTCTTTCTTAACCTATTGTTTACTAAAAAATGCACAAATTGCAAAGACAGTTGGGGGCCCAGGTGACCCTCAACACTCTGCAGTCTACGACTACAGTGATGGTGGAGGGTGGATGAGCCGGACCCACCCTATCATCTCTCCTGAAGTCAGAATCATTTTTTTCCCACCATGGAAGCCAACAACAATAATGCTTCAGGAATGTGTCCCAGCCTGGCCGTCCTGGGTGCTGCTTCACCGCCTCTTCCCCAGCATGCATAATAAGCGGCTATGCTGGGATCTCTCTAGAAAGAGATTTCCTGGTAAGTAGAGCAGCCGAGCTTCTCTGGAGATGCAGGCTCCGCCAGGAAAGGGGGAAATGAAAATTGAAATTATAAAAAGAACAAAACAGTGGAGCCTTGCTGTTTTAATGATAATTTCAGGAACTTTTTCAAAAGGAAGCTCACACAATCACATAACAAGAAGCAAGGGACCGAGGAGGAAAGGCGGAATTATTTAATTACCCCCTACGAGTAATATATTTACTTTTTATGTGCCCTATTTTAACAGAGATCTCTTTCTGGTTCTAATAATGTATTAATTTTTTCCCAGTTTCTCTGTATTTCTTTAGCCATTGTCAGAAAAAAATACATGGAATAAACTATTTTGGGTCTGAAAACTGTTGAAAAGTTACATACATTCTTCATCAAAATAATGCAAAAGCTGCACCCAGAAGAAATCAAGCAACAGGGGTGAACCTTGGTGGGTAGGTTTGACTATATGAGACATGCAAATGATTCAAGTTTCATGCTCAGCTGCACATGTGATGTAAGCAAGGACGGGCCTTATCGCTGTACCTGACTGACCCAACACCCACGATTGCGGACATTCAGCGAGCAGTAATGCCCTCCATGAGTCATCCTGTTAGTGCCAGCACCATTGACACACGACTGCACAACGCAGGACTACATGCACGTAGACCATTACGACGACTGTCCTTAACACCACGTCATCGTCACCAAAGACTGCAATGGTGTTGTGCCTGACTGTCATGGAGTGACTCAGAATGGTAGCGGGTCATCTTCAGTGACGAGTCCCGCTTTTGTCTTGGTGGAGACAACCAACGAATCCGTGTGTGGAGGCACCGTGGTCAGCACCAAGATGAACGGTTTGTTGTCACGTGTCACACGTCCAGAAGGCCTGGTGTCACTCCACCTCCACCCCTACCGCACCATCTGCAGGAACTGTGTGAGGATATTCAAGCTGCATGGGATGGATTATCACAGGACACCATTAGGAACCTCTACAACTCCATGCCGACGTCGTACTGAGAGACACTACTTCTGTATGTGTAGCTCAATAAATATTGATCATAACAGTCTAAATGTATCATCATTAATCGTTCCTGGTAACCTTTATCTTCCTTCCCAATAGCACTGCAATCCCACACTTCCTTCTGGGTGCAACTATTCTTTTGATGTATATGAAATTATATAGTAGCAATAAAAATAATAATCAAAGCATGTTTTATGATCAGACTGAAATGTTTCATATGGCTATCAGAAAGCTTATTCCAGAGAGCATAATTTAGTCCTGGGGACCTATATTTAAGATGTGTTGAACTTAACTCAGCCTGATTAAGCCATCTCTACCAATCGGCAGAGGTGTGTTAGACTAAAATGTAAAACCATTAGACGTCACTGAGTCTTTCAATAGATACGCCTTTACTGTTCTTATCCATAGAGGAAGCAAGGAACATGTAAATCACTCCATAAATGTTGATCATTTCTGGTGAAATTTTTGAAGGTAAGCTTATTTTATCTGCATATTATAGTTTTAGAGGTTTTGATGAACAGAATTATGTAACTTTCTGCAACAAAAAAGTGTCTAATAGAGTAAAAACTGGCATAATTAGGTAATAATAGGGTCAAATGGTATAATTGTTTTTTTTGTTATGCTAAAGGTGTCTATACTAAACTTATGTAATTAATTAATTGACTTTATGCTTTATTATTATTGCCCCAAACAAACAAATAAAACAAATTCTGTTTTTTTTCCATGGTTAAAGGGTTAAAAGGATGCAAAAAAACTTGCGTTACCAAACGGTTTAGTTGTTTTTTTTTTGTTATGCTAGAGGAGTCTATGCTAAGCTAAAGTAATAAAAACATTACTATATGGTTTATTATTATTGCCCCAAACAAATAAATAAAACAAATTCTTTTTTTCATAGATAGATACTTTATTGATCCCGAAGGAAATTTAGCAGCCAGTAGCAGTTTCACAATACAGCACAGTAAAACAAAACAAAAAGGCTTGTACAGTATGAAGCCTAAGTGGGTAGGTACGGGTGCTATGCTAAGCTAAAGTAATTATAAAAGGATTAAAAATCCTAAAATAAAAGGATGCAAAAAAACACTTGTGTTACCAAACGGTTTAGTTGTGTTTTTGTTATGCTAAAGGTATCTATGCTAAGCTAAAGTAATTAAAAGTGACTATATGCTTTATTATTATTGCCCCAAACAAACAAACAAAACACATCCTGTTTCTTTTTCTTGGTTAAAGGGTTGAAAGGAGCCACTTAAAAGCCAATGTATGGTTTAAAAGCCGATTCTGTAACTAACATGAAGCAAAGGAGCAATGCCGAGAGCCCAGGAGTGATGTGGCCTTGCTGTTTCACTGTCATTTAAAATCCTGGCTGCATAGCTCTGAAGATAATACAGTTCCTGTAGATTGTGAGCACAGATCACTTGTACAAAAAAGCTTTGCAAGTCAGGCCTTGAGGACACAAATGCATGGACAAGCTTCTGAGCATCTGGTCGTGACAGAGAAGAAGGGAGCTATCCTGTGTTACAGAGAAGAAAAAAAATGTTTTTTACAGGTAGGCAACGTGAAGGTCAAATGCCAGCAAAGTGTTAAATCTTAGAAGCCAACTGTAGAAAACTGAGGAGGTACGAGGGATAGTCTTTAAGGCCTCAGGAGCATTCGGCTGCAAATTGCCTCTCTTGGTCTCATATCACTGCATATTACAAACCCATCATGCTCTCTCCCATCGGTCCATGATCTGATTGCCAGCTGAACAAGGTATTCTGCTACTCCATTATCCTGTTAAAGTCTTATATTCCGTCTTGGACTAAACCGGAACACAATCACGGGGTTGGGAGTTTACCTACATACATTCTACATGTTTCCTAATCAGAAAGATCTCTTTAAAATTCATTGGTTTCCGCCTACCTCAATCTGTGAATGATGACTTATTACTCACAGTGTAATAAACTGCCATTATCTCTAATTTGAGACATGTTCAGAGTCAAGATGAAAGTACTCCAAAAAAAAACCTACCTCTTTTTGACCCCTGGTTGTCCTCTCCTAACTTCAACACATTTCAATTACAAGAAAATGAAACGCTGAATCAGAGCTTCACACCCGAGAATCCCAAACCTTATTACAGATGTCATAATAGTATGTCTACAGGGTTATATTCTCAATAAACAGGATCTCAGGATGTGTTCTATTGCCTCACACTTCCAAAGTGTGACTTTGCAGGGATAAAGTTTACAGGGTTTAAATGAACTTGGCATAAAGTAAAAGTATTGTAATTTTTCATATTCCGACATCCTTTCCCAATCAAGTGAGCTATGTTTGACGTCAGCTTAACACTAGAAATCAGTTCTGTGATGCTTGGCCCAGAGGGAGTAGATAAAGTGAAAACCAAATAGGCCCTAGAACTGAGCCTTGTGGCACACCCTCATTCTATATGGCTTTAATGTAATTAATCTCAAAGAGTTTTAATGTGATGTCTATGTGATGGGACCAAAATTAACTTAGGGCTGTCTTGGGGAGTCCAATGATGTTTAAGAAGAGGAGTTTACAATTTATCTCTTTTTCTACGAGTAGTGCAGTGGAACAAAGAGTGGTACTGAGAAAGTTGGGACAGTATGGACAACGTGAATAAAACGCAATATTTCTTACATTGACTTGGACTTTTATTTTAATCGCAGACAGTATGAACCCAATATATGTCAGGTTTTCTCTGGTCATCATTTAACAATAGCTGATATAACCACATGGACGAGGGATCCTTTGTCAAGCACTAAAATATGGAGTTACATTCACAAATGCCACTTAAAGCTTTGCTGTGCAAAACAGAAGCCCTATGTTAACCATGTCCAGAGGCGGCGTCGACTTCTCTGGGCTCAGAGACATCTGAGATGGACTGTCACACAGTGGAAACGTCTACTGTGTTCAAATGAATCAGTATTCCAGACCTTTTTTTTGGAAGAAATGGACGTCCTGTACTCCTGACCAAAGACAAAAAGGACAATCTAGACTGTTATCAGCAACAAGTCCAAAAACAACTGTCTGTCATGGTATGGAGTCAGTGTGTCAGTGCCTTGGCAAAGGTCATTTACACATCTGTGATGCAGCATTACTGCAGAAAAGTACGCCGGTGTGGCTGCCGGTTTTCATTCCAACAAAGCAGGAGGTCACATGATCAGCTGTTTGAATGCTAAACAGTTAATTGATCATGAAGAGTCAGGTGAGCTCCTGCTTCATTTGGAATGAAAACCTGCAGCCACACCGGCACTTTATGGATAAGATTGGACACCCCCTGCTTTAAGTGATGTTTGCAGGAAGAATGGAAGAAAATAACACCTGGAACAATTCAATTCAATTCAATTCAACTTTATTGTCATTATACCAGTACAGGGTTGCACAGTATAACGAAACACGGTCAGGCTCCTTCTCCAGTGCAGTTACAAGAATATGTATATAAATATATATATATATATATAGAGAGAGAGAGAGAGTGTAGTGCAAATAGACAAATAAGGACAAATAGACAAAGACAATATGTGCAAACAGTACAGTATGTGTGCAAGACATGTGCAAATTGTAAGAGCAGTATCAGTTAAGTATGTGGTTGTAAACAGTATTGATGTCCTCTGTGCCAAAACGTCTTTAAAGTGTTATGAGAAGGAATGGCAACGTTACAAAGAGGTAAATGCTTTTCCGTCCCAACTTTTTTTGGAATGTGTTGCAGGCCTGAAAGGAAGGAATGGATGTATATTAGCAAATGGAATAAAGTTGACCAGACGAAACATGAAATATCTTGGCTTCTTTTTGTCTGTTTCTGATTTGGGGTTTTCTACAAACATGCTTGCTGGGTAATATAACACCACGAGTACATCATTCTTTATGTTATCTCGGGTCCCATGTCCAGCACAAGACATAAAAGGACCACCATACGTTCTTGCACGGAGGCTTCACTTTTAACCCCTGAGAAAAGGTGTAATATGAAACGACCTGTCACGTGACTGACCATAAACGGACCGAATTCATTCCTATAATTCTCTAGCAAACTGACCGGGCGCTTTCGTGATTAGCAATGTCCACTCTCTCACTAAATCCTCCTCAATTTATTGTTTATGTGATAGGTGACCATGATGGATGCTGTAGGCTTTGTGTAATTATTGTCGGTGGTTATCACTGTCATTGCTGATAGGTTATATCAAAGCGTCAAAACCTCTTTCCAGTGTGATTAATAGCCACAGCTCTGGGAATACATTAAAGCCATTTAGTTGGTAAAAAGGAGACTGGAGGGATTCGTTTGGGTGAAGAGCCTCTCGTGGTTAATGCCCACCGGCTGTGTGAGTGCGTGCATTTGGCAGCACTGACCAGATCCGAGTCCAGTTTCTGAATGGTAGAAGAATCGCTTGATTGGTTTTGTATGCATAAGTATAAATTATTCTGATTAGCAATGCAAAAACGGAGGACGTGAAGTGTCTATAAAAGCCAGTCACCGGACAGTTTGGCATAGCTGTCCGTTTCTGGAGAGTGCGAAGTCACTCCAACTGTACAGCCTTTGAAAGCAACCTTGAGCTGCTTACACGGTGATGTACATGATAGAAAATGGACAAGTGCTTCTCAGCGACCTTGCTAAGACGTAAAAAGATTGTCTGGCCCGAAGCTCTGCAGCTCCTAGATACAGTATGTGACATCTTCATTGTCTTATCCGTGTTTTCGACGATGGTGGTGTGACAAAGTGCTCAAAAGGATCCTCATGGCTGCTTGTTATCTGATCCCATCAATTACTGTCAACTCTTCTGTCCGGCCCATCTTGTGTCTCTCTTTGTCATCTCTGGAGATAAGGTGTCACATCTGCAATCGAGGGGCCATTGAGCAAGACAAGCTATCTCCTCTCGCACTATAAAGATTGACTGAGATGTTTGCACTCTCGGTTAGATGATATGGTCACTCTTTTGAATGACTGGTAATGAAACCCTATGAGACAAAGTTCGTCCTCTCACTCCGCAGCATTCTGAAACTGCATCCCTCAGCCCTGGGGCCTGGTTTTTAGCATGTGCCACGTAATCCATTAAGGAGTCTTTTAGGTCAGGTGTGAGAAAACAAGGGGCTTTGGTCAATTCTATAGAAGCTTTGACATGTGCTACTGAACTCCTGGTCACCCGGTAGCCAAGTGTAGGTAGGTCATGCTGTTTGAAAAGGTGTCTCTGTTGCGCCTCAAATTCCACTCAGTTCGCGTTGGAGTTATAATTACCCATGACCCTACACCAGGGGTCACATGGCCCATCACATGTGTACAATGCAGGCTTAAATCTGGCCCACAAACCTTTTTTTGGGCTAAGCATATGTACTGTACTGTAAAGCATATATACTGTACACTCATTGTCCACTTTATCAGCTCCACTGACCATATACAGGGACAGACTGTAGTCCATCTGTTTCTCTGTATACTGTATTACCCTGTTCTTCAATGGTCAGGACCCCCACAGGACCACCACAGAGCAGGTACTATGTGGGTGGTGGATCATTCTCAGCACTGCAGTGACACTGACGTGGTGGTGGTGTGTTAGTGTGTGTTGTGCTGGTGTGTGTGGATCAGACACAGCAGTGCTGCGGGAGTGTTTAGACACTGTGTCCACTAACTGTCCACTCTATTAGACACTCCTACCTTGCTGCTCCACCTTGTAGATGTACAGTCAGAGACGATAGCTCATCTGCTGCTGCACAGTGCAGTGTTGGTCATCCTCTAGTCCTTCATCAGTGGTCACAGGACGCTGCCCACAAGACACTAAACACAGGACGCTGCCCACAGGACTCTGTCCACATGACGCTGCCCACAGGACGCTGTTGGCTGGCTAGTTTTGGTTGGTGGACGATTCTCAGTCCAGTAGTAACACTGAGGTGTCCAGCAGCACTGCTGTGTCTGACCCACTCACACCAGCACAACACACACTAACACACCACCACCACATCAGTGCCACTGCAGTGATAAAAATGATCCACCACCCACCCCGTTCTTTTTACATGGTCTACCACTGAGATGCTGTTGTTCTCAATCGCTTCCACTTTGTTATAGTACCACTGACAGTTGACTGTGGAATATTTATTAGCAAGGAAATTTCACGACTGGACTTGTTGTACAGGTGGCATCCTGTACGGTCCTGAGAGCGACCCATTCTTTCACAAATGTTTGTAGAAGCAATGATTTGGATGGGTGAGTCAATACTTTTGGTAATATAATGTATATAGACAATCCAGTATTTAAGTACTCTGTATTTACAGTTATATATGCTAAGGTTTGCTCATGGTCAAATTCCAATATGTCAAACTCTGCAAATACATAGAAACTATGCAGGAAATGTTTCAGATTTAAGTGTTTTTTTTGTTGAGGACGTTGACTTATTTTATCTTGGGCCCCGTTTACACCTGGTCAATTCATGTGACTATCAATCAATCAACATGTATTTGTATAGGGCTTTTTACAACTAATGTTGTCTCAAAGCAGCTTTACAGAAAAGCAGTTTATTTAAGCAAAAGAAAAACAAAGGAGTTCATGTTTAGACTTACGGAAGGGAACCCGGGTCCAAGCCCCACTTCGAGCAAGCCAGAGGCAACAGTGGCAAGGAAAAACTCCCTTAGAGTAAGAGGAAGAAACTTCGAGAGGAACCCGGGCTCAAGGAGGGAACCCATCCTTCTCTGGTCCATCCCGGATGAAGAGAGAGAAAGACAGAGCTAATGAGATTGTATGACAAGATACAGTAAATCTTTCGGGAGGTACTAAATGTAAAGTTAGAACCATCCCGTAGGTTCTCTGTTCAAGTGAGAGATAGAGTACACGATCAGCACCAGATGCTGGCGGCTCTACTGTGGTCATTTTTGTCAATCAAGTCCAGCAGGAGGGACAGGAGATCAGCCAGGGGCAGGAGACCAGCCAATGGAGACGAAGCTCTGGGGCTCTAGCAGACTAGTATCTGGATTGTATCCTGATACGATTTTAGCCACTTGCACTTGGTGTTCAAATGCATCTACACATCTACGGACGGAAAATCCAATTGCTGTGTGGGACGAATAGGCAAATCTGCCTATATCTACTAGTAATCTGTTCAGCCTCTAACGTCTGCAGTCTGTCTGCGGACAGTAGTATCTGTCCATATCGCTCTTAAGCATTCCGATTTGTCCGGTACTCAAACATGTGCATCCTCCATGATTATTTTTCTTGCAGGCATGGGTCACATGCCAGCGACAGAATGCCAAGTTGATGTGGGGGGTGGTGTACTGGTCGTACTGGGCGAGGTTTTGGTTGTGGAATGTTGTCTTGGAGGAACTCATATGTTTACATAGCTACATGTGGGTCAAATGCATCTCAGACCTTCTCTTGAAGTGGCTTGAGTGATCAGATCTGTATGTGTTTTAAAAGGGTCTGGTTGTTGTCGCACCTTCGGTTTACCTGACACTGCTGATCTCACGAACTCAATTTCCCAGAGTTCACTACCCGATGACGTCATCAACACATGTCCAAGTAGCGCCTCATTCTCCGGCTCCTCCTCACCAGAGTACTGATTGTGCACACCGGCCCCTCATTTCCCTGTTTGCATTTAAACCCCACCCTCACTCACTAGTTGCCAAACCTAGTTTGCATTACCGAGCGGTTCTCTCCTGCCTTTCTTGTCAGCTATCTCTGGTTTTGACTCCTTTTGACTCCGACTTGCTCTCTTTGATTCTCCCCTTGTTCTGGTTGCTATTTTGTTTGCTTCTCTGGTTTTCGACTTTCCTTTTGTTTATCAGTTCACTCTCTTGTCTTACCCCTTTGGATTTGTTTGCTGGTCTCTCTAATTCCCTGGTTTTTTGACCGCTGCCTGTCTCTCGTTCTATGACCCTGCATTGCCCCTTAGTTATGTTTGCCTGGGTTTTGCTGTTGTGCTCAATTGTCGATCTGTTTAATAAAACTCATTCAACTTCTAGCTCTGAGCACGTCAAACTATATTTGTTGTTGACAGTTGTGTTTACACTTTGTTTATGTGGCTTGGCCTTTTCCAGATGTATTCTTGGTACTCAAGATGAGAGTAGGTGTAAATACAGCTTTTTAAATAGAGCTTTATATCATGCACTTCAAATTCTTGCAGCACCTCAAGTGGGTCCTAGCCAATTTCCAGTTTTAGGGTATACTCACCATATGCCCCATTGCCTTGCCACCTACCTCTGCACTTCATTGGCCTGCGCTCAGATTGCACTTAACGTTCCAGGCCCAAGCATGCTGATGCCATTCTTCCAAGCATCGTTATAACCTTAATCTGCCAAAACTTGAAGCATTCGCTGCCCTATTTCCTTAGAGTCATACAGCATTTGAATCATCCGTTAGACAGGATTGCTCCTTGGTAAGTATTTTTCCATGACACTGTGCTGGGGATACAAGCCAGCTTTGACCAACGAGTTTCCTCCTCTGAGTTTTGGCTGGTGCTCTGATCTCATACAAGGCTGAAGTTGGCTTTCTATTCATGATTTTCTTGCTTGAATTTTCCTGTTCCACCTTAAATGGTGCAGCAGGAGTTGCATTCTGCTGCCGTAGACCAAAGTGCTCCCCCTTATGGAGATGTTTTAACCTGCTAAATGCGAGCGAGTGAGTGAGTTTCCGTGAGATGCTTTGTATCTACAAAGTGTCCCACTTTTGTGATTCCTTTGCCGCTGTGTTTCTTTAAAGAAACAGTTGCCTTATTGACACCATGAGTCCAACTGACATACCCGACCCCATCTTTTCAAGCGAGCCCACACAGTGGTCAAACAAACTGTGCTTTGGTGGGGTCAAATGCTCAGGGATAGCATGGCTCGCCTAATGCAAATACAACCTTAGACTCCGGATCTAGGGGTCCATTATATCCAAGTTTAGAACCAGGGCTGAAAGCCCTGAAAGCCCTTTAGAACCGAAAGCCCTTCTTCAGTGGCATCACTCCAAAGCAGTTCTTCTGGAGGTTGGTATCCAAAGAACCCTTTTTGGCATCCTTTGTTTTTAAGAGTTTAATGCGAGTTTATAAATTGCCATCAATCTTACCAAGAAAACAACAGTGGGAGAACAGGAGAAAAGGGAAGAGAAAGTTCCCTGGAGCTCTCCAGTTGGCAGGTCTGAGTTCTGTCAGCGAGACTGCTGCTAACACGCACCTCCATACGTTACTCTGCACCATCCTAAGTGACTGTGGCTGGCTGTCCTTCGCTGCGTTTTCAACACCGAAGAGAACCGTATTCAGTAAATAAGGCATAATGGCTGGGCTGGAAATGTACGGCGAAGGAGAAGGCTTGTCAACAACCGAAATCATGGCTTATCAATTATACACACCAGATGACAGATTTATGCAGATTTAGGGCCAGGGGAGTTCGCTGAGGAGTCAGAGCTGACAGTCTTTTTGTACTTTTGGGGACTTTGCTGTTCTGGTGCTTTTCCCGCATCCACAAAAATATGGTGTCGCCAACTTAAATGACTGAATGTCACTGTTTCTCCGCAAAGAATCAATCTGCAAGTTAAAAGGCAGACATCCTTTTTTTTTGCCTGGCACCAACAAAAATCAGTTGTTCTCTTAAAGAAGTACTCAGTTTTCAATCTAATCTATATCTGCTGCATCTGCTGTTCGTAGAAAATAAGATCACCAGACAAAAAAATAGTCCCCTGTGACTGAAATGTACCTAATAGCATGTAATACCTCCACAAGCACCAATAACAGCTGTGACTGGATGTAGGCCACATCAATGTTCAGCCACTCTTGCATAAAAGAATTGCACAGTTGAGCCTGATTTGGTGGATGCCTTCCCTGGCACAATTCAGAAGAGAGTTTCCTGTAGACTGGGATTTTAGCCACTGCTGGTAGACCCGTATGACCGTATGCTTCCATACACCTGCAGATTCAACTACTTCCTTGACACTATGGTCTTTGGCACATCCAAATACAGTCACTCCTTTTAGCCAATCATTAACATCTGCTTTGGAGCCATTTTCCACACATGGAACGAGACACTGCACTGTACAACCTCTTCTCCATCTATGAATCCTGTCACTCACACCCCGCAGGTATTTATAGCCCCATCATCCTCGTGCCATGCCGTCTTCAGGAGCCTGAAGATACTACCACATTAAACATGCAAAGTGACTCATTTTTTTGTCTGGTGAGCTTATGTATTCAATCATTTTAGTGCTCAAGTTAGTGAGTTGGTAAGCAGTTCTTTGTATTTGTAAGCATTTATGTATTTGTGATTAACAGTATCTAAACATATTGCAGGGTGTTTTATATCCAGATGAAAACTACATTTAGTTTGAACACATTTGCATTTAAGAAGTATCATTTTGCGACAACAAAAGATGTGAGTATACAGCCTTTATAACGCTCTTATAAAGCATAAAAAGCTACTTAACTGATAACTGCTCCCCCTTATGGAGATGCTTTTACCTGCTACACATGAGTGAGAGAGTGAATTATTTCCATGAGGTGCTTTGCAGCTACACAGTGTCCCACTTTTGTGGATGCCTTCCTTGGTGCAATTCTGAGGAGAATTTCCTGTAGACTGGTAGACCCGTATGACAGTACGCTTCCATACACCTGTAGATTCAGCTACTTCCTTCACACTATGGTCTTTGCAATCACTAACTATGGCCAATCATTAACATCTGCTTTGGAGCCATTTTCCACACATAGAACGAGACACTCACTGCGCTGTACCACCTCTTCTCAATCTATGAGCCCCATCATCTTTGTGCAACGCCATCTGTGGGAACCTAAAGGTGGGTGAGCTACTTAACTGATAACTGCTCCGACTTATAGAGATGTTTTTTACCTGCTAAACATGAGTGAGTGAGTGAGTGAATTATTTCTATATGGTGCTTTGCAACTGCAACCTTTTGCTTCATGAGTTCATNTTCCACACATGGAACGAGACATTCACTGCACTGTACAACCTCTTCTCCATCTATGAATCCTGTCACCCCGCAGGTATTTATAGCCCCATCATCCTCGTGCCATGCCGTCTTCAGGAGCCTGAAGATACTACCACATTAAACATGCAAAGTGACTCATTTTTTTGTCTGGTGAGCTTATGTATTCAATCATTTTAGTGCTCAAGCTAGTGAGTTGGTAAGCAGTTTTTTGTATTTGTAAGCATTTACGTATTTGTGATTAACAGTATCTAAACATATTCCAGGGTGTTTTATATCCAGATGAAAACTATATTTAGTTTGAACACATTTGCATTTAAGAAATATCATTTTGCGACAACAAAAGATGTGAGTATACAGCCTTTATAACACTCTTAGAGATGTTTTTTACCTGCTTAACATGAGTGAGTGAGTGAGTGAATTATTTCTATTAGTGTTTTGCAACTGCAAAGTACCCTCCTTTGCTTCATGAGTTCATGAGACAGGAAGCAGTCCTGCTGAAGGGATTGAAAAGGTGATAAGAGAAAAAAAAGAGGTTGAGATCTTCAGAACTTCATTCGAATGACCAGCATCGCTAATATGTTACTAGTTTACGTATTGCTGTTAAAGGTGTCCTGCTCAACTCTGGCTCTGACATACTCATTTCACCTCAAGGAGGCCTTGTTAATGGGTTCATCAGCTGTGTTGAGAGCAGGGTAAACACTAAAACGTGCAGGGCAGTGTGACTCCAGGACCACTGCTTTAAGACATGTTGACAGAGTACCCACCTCCTCCCAAGTTATTTTGCTGAATATTCGGTCATGCAAACGCATACGGAGACGCACGATATGCCAAGATAAATAGCTTCTCTGCCCAGATAGATACTACATGGATTCCTGGTGAGGAGGATGGCTCCTTGCAGGTACCCTGGAGTGTGTAACCCTGTCCCTCTGGGCTTTTCTCGTGTGTGTCGGTCCTGCCATTGAACTTCTTTATCCCAGTAGGCCATTCCCACCATTAAGCTCCACAAACACCAAAACCCTCAGACCCCACCCCCCACACCAAATCCTCCTTCTGCTTCACTTGAGACCATTTAAGCAGCAGACGCCTTTTATGTTCACATGTGTCTGGCTGGTTTTCTCTGTTAAAACCCTCAACAAAAGAAGATTGCAAAAAGATTGACCAACAGCTTTTTAACGCCACCCACCCATCGAGGCACAGAGGAGCGTAGGGGGAAACCTGCACCTTTACACTACCAAACATTTGGACTCAGCTGTTACTGGGGCTTTTAAGTAATTAACCGTGATTAATCACATCATTTTTGGGTGGTTAATTATGCAATAATACATGAGAGGAAGTGCTAGAACGTGGTCGAGGACACAAGGCCCAAGTGTGTTATTAAGATTACACCACATTATTTTATTATTCATTTTTTCTTATTAGATTTTGAGAACAAGTCTAAACTAATAATTAAGAAAGTTTATTTGCACTGCGTGAGGATATAAATAAGGCTACAAAATGAATCGTCGCAGTATGAAACCTTCAAGAGATCTACTAGTACACCAGATCAGTCTTGGTCTCTAGTCTGTTTTTAAGACCATACACGAGTGATCTTGGTCTTGTCTTGGTCTTGTCTTAGTCTCGACCTCAATTGGACTGTCTCTGTCTTGGGGTGAGGAGGACCAGCCAAGTACAGTGCTTCTGTCTGAGGTAAGTGGAAGCTGAATTTTTATTGCTTATCAGCAAAACTGAATCAAAGGTGAAGTCAGCTTCTTATTCACCAGTTTGTTCAAACTCCCCTGCTCCACCTTAAATGGTGCAGTTGTTACATTCTGGCACCTGTAACTACTGCACCGTAGGGTGAAACGGGAAACTTGAAGAAATTTTAAAGAAAAATGGAATACAAAAATAACCTTACCCCTGAATTCCAGGTACAAAACAAAGTTTGACTAATACATTAATATAATGAT
>CM067481.1:34933147-34953762 GCA_034552555.1 Semaprochilodus insignis | reverse complement strand
GAAGAGAAGAGAAGAGAAGAGAAGAGAAGAGAAGAGTAGGGGTGGCCATGTGGCAGTATTCTCTTCTGCAATCTGTGTGTCAAAAAAGAAATAAATAAATGAATAAATAACGCAGTGTCGCTGGAGAAGAGGCGGAGGTGTCACTTTCCCTTTAAGGCTACACCCCGCAGTGACACCAGCAGGTTATTATGTGTTGACAAGGAACTGAAGAGTCTCCATTTTAGATGGTGTTCAGCCATGTTTAACAGCTCCCATTAACTTCCCTGAGAGAATTCCAGATTCATGGTGGCAAAATACCATCTGTTTTATTTTTATTTTTATTTTTATTTTTATTTTATTTTATTATTATTATTATTATTATTACAATGTATAAGCTGATTATAGAGATCTTACGGGTCTTATAAATAATAATATAATTAATAAATATATTATAAAAATATAATATAAAATATAATATAAAATTTAATATAAAAATAAATGATATAAATAAATATAAAAAACTGAAAACTGCATCAGTATATACTGAATACAGTATCCAGTACATACTGCATACTGCCCCTGCATACTGCCCCAGTATATACTGAGTATATATACTGTCTGCTACACCTTAAAGCGATAAGCAGTGTAGTTTCCAGAACACCACAATCAGCAATCATCAGTACCATCATACTACAGGTCCAGGCCATGTCTCGCCTCTACCAACAACAGGGACCAAAGAACTGTCTAATTTTTGTAACCCTCTAATCACTGTTTAGCAACCATTGCTAGCCATTTCCCTGCCTTGCATTATGAGACAGCGTATATCGGGAAGACAAATCTGGCTGCATATGGGAACAGAAAGAGAAGTATGTCAACCGGGAATGACAGGAATCTGGGTAAATTTACATTGGTCACATACTGCATGCCACTTACTAATTTTGTGGCAATAAGGCAAAATTCCATAGTGATGATTCCAGATACAGGAGCGAAAAGAATTACATCTTTAAAGCATTTTTTTCCCTTGTTACTAATCATTAATCAACATCTCAGGTATATACAGTATAACCATAATGTGCTCATAAGTCATTTTTTGGTGACAGTTTAACTAAGTACAAATCTGTTTAAGACTTATAGGGCTCTAAAAACTGCTTATACCCTGTAATAATAATAATACACCTCATATTTACCTGTATGAACCTGGAATTGTCTCAGGGATGTTAAGGAGCGCTGTTAAACATGACTGAACACTGTGTAAAATGGAGGCCCGTGTCGACACCTGTTGGTGTCACTGCAGGGTGTAGCCTTCTGAGCCTTCTGAGTAAGTACTGCTAAAAGCAGACCATCCTTACCTGTTTTCACTGTGTAGCTGACAGTGTTGAAATCCATGCCTATCAAGTGAAGCCAGGTGAGGAATTTGACGGTGCTACACCCTTTAGCGGTGCCAGGACTGTCGTTTTAGGTGGCCACAACAAATTTGAGGGGCAGCAAACTCTCTCAACATCTCTTACAAAGCTTCTGTCTGGAAGACAAACCTTCACCGTGTCTTACATGTTTAAATGTTATCACTCTTTATCAAGTCAGTGTGACAGAATATTAATGGCTCTGTGTTAAAGGAATATTCAGTTTTGATCTGGAAACAGATCCAAGATGCAACCTGAGATGGACTTTCAGTGTCTGCGTGTGCAGACATTAAGCAATTGCTTTAAAAATCTAATGTTCCAGACCAAATTAGGCTCTCATTGCTTGAATGGATTAAAAAAAAAAAACTACTCAGTTATCGAGCTAGCTCTGTCCTTAATGAGAAAGAGAAGAAAAATGACTGCAGTTGATCAGGCGAGTTACAATTCTTAAACCAATGAAGAAAAACAACGTTTGGTGCTCTATGTTAGTTGGTACAGCCTAGTGGATAACACCTCCGCATCCCCCCGCTGTCAATTGGGGTTCGATCCTCTACATGGGCAAGCACCCTATACTATACCAATAAGAGTCCTCTGGCAAGACCCCTAACACTAGCTTCTCCTACCTATGATCAAATTGTAAATCGCTCTGGACAGGAGCATGTGTCAAATACCATAAATATAAACGTTAGCACCTGCTGGTAAAAGGAAAACTAGCTATTTGTGGAGACCATTATTATAGACTATGGCTTTCATAAGGTGTTTCTTGCTATGAACCCGTATCTTCGTGTTTCAGGTGTCAGGCTTGTTAATACGACAAACTGACAAAGATAGCTAGCTAGCAAAGGCAGAGATACCTAGCTAAGGCAGAGCTAAGGCAAGCTAGCAAGGTAAGGCAGAGCTAGCTAGCTAAGACTGGCTATATTCGCTTTAGCTGGGTAGCACATAAAAACAGCTAACAACTGGAACATGAGGATGTAGGTTTATATCAAGAAACACCCTATAAAACCCACAGAGGAGATCTGCAAATAGCCCTGTCGGCTTTTGGCAGTTGATGCTAATGTTAGCTAGATAAGCTAGGTTCGCTAGCTAGCTAACATTAGAGCCCAGAGACACTAAGCTTTGCTTTTCTTCAGTGGTTTAAGAATTATAAATCACTTTATCAGCTGCAGACATTTCCTCTTCTCTTCCTCATCACAAGGAATATGCTAGAATGATCACTGAGTAGCTTTTTTAACTCAAACAACAAAGAACTGCTGCATGCTGTAAAGTCAGATCCTCAGACGGGTCAGTAGCGGTGTAGACCCGGACGTGTTATCAAGCAGATTGGAGTGGAAATAATTTAACTTAGACCCTGTTTAACTCACAGTAGTGTCTGAATAAACAAAAGTTTATACGTTGTACAAGTTCTGTGACTGTCATTTGTTTTGGGGGTCTGCGGGCACGTTTGGCCCTGGAAATGGCCACTTACATTAACAATTGGACTGTTTTGAGCTATGCAAAATACTTTTGTCCATTTGTATAGATAACAGTGTCTGAAACCATCTAAGCAGGGCTATATGAGATTCATTAAGAACTTGACACAACTTTGAGGCAAGTGGGTGATGATTTTGCCCAATGCTAATTGCTAATAGTGTTCATTCCAGTATGTATTAG
The DNA here is from genome assembly GCA_034552555.1 of Semaprochilodus insignis. Lineage (NCBI taxonomy): Eukaryota > Metazoa > Chordata > Actinopteri > Characiformes > Prochilodontidae > Semaprochilodus > Semaprochilodus insignis. Next base: position 34,950,730 of record CM067481.1, on the reverse strand, counting down.
CTACATTAGCCTCATAGCTCCAATGCAAAACTAAAGAAGCAAAATTCCGACAAAAAGCATGTCTTAGCTGATCCAACCAAACTATCACACACAGGAAACCCTTTGCTAATCAGGATATATCCTTTGCCCTTATCCAGCGGCCCATATGTGATGCACTGGGAATCTCCACTGATGAAATGGAAAAAAAAAAGAGAGAACAAGTTAAAAAAGAGGAAACCGAAAGAAAGGTATTCCTATATGTGTCAGGCATGTAGGTATAGCTTCATAGCTCCAGTGCAAAACTGAAGACTCCGCTGATCGGCTCAAACGATTACAAATCACTTAACCCTTTTCCTTCCTGTATCAGATCATATCCCTCTGACTTTTATCTAATCCGGGAGCTCTCGTGATTTACTGGGAATCTCCAGCGATACTGCGTGAATGACTGTGTAAAAACGAGAGACGGCAAAGCAGTGAGTTAGAAAAGAGAAAAGCAAACCAAAAAAGGAAGAGGAGAGAAGGAGGGAGGGAGGGAGGGAGGGAGGGAAGGAGGGTTAAAAAGAAAAGGGGAAAAAACGGCAAAGAAAAGGCGGGCAGGAGTGATGCCAGGGGGACCACGGGCTGCACTCCCCATCTCTCCATAATCACCAGGGCGATGCTCGGATGCCTCCCCTATTTGCATAATGCCATCCTGACACTTTTACTTCCGCCATCCATCACCAGCGGCGTGAGTCGTGCGCCCGGCTCCATGCCTCCGTCTCCCCTCTGATTGCGTCCTGTGTTTATCTGCCCAAGCACAAAAGATTGATTCCCCGCTGTCTCTCAGCCTTATGTTCGGCAGATAGGGATTTTCACAGAATGATGAAGCACCCAGTCAGCTAATGATAAACAGAAAACACATATTCAAAAGGATGGTCCCTCTTTTTTCCTTCCTTTCTTTCTTGTGTTTTTTTGTTGTTGTTTTTTTTTTTTTTTGAAGCGTCTGTCTTTCTTTTTTTATTTCTTTCTTTTTCTATCATTCGTTTTTCTTTTTGTTTTTTTTTTCCCCTTCTTGTGAGAGAGAGAAAACGGATGTCAGGTTAAGGATTTTTTTTTTTTTTTTTTTTTTTTCAATTTGAAACGCAATTGTTTTCCTGTCAGCTTCTCTCTCCTGCTTTTTTTACCCTTGAATTTTTTTTTTTTTTTTTTTGCTCTGGGGTGAAAAATGAAGAAACGGAGGGAGGAGGGAAAAAAAGAAAGCAAAGAGGATAGCAATTAAAATAAAAAATGGCATTCTGATGGCCGGTCTTGTTTTCAGTAAAACGACGCCCCGTGTGAGGGGAGGATTTGACAGCTCTGTTTCGGGAGAAACCTTTCCTGACAGAGAGATAAGAGTGTACATACACCGGCACTGAAGCGCATTTAGCGTACAAGAAGCGGATACAAGGTCGCCTTTACCTGCGCCATGCTACGACTAGCGTGCTACGGCTATTAGCGCAGCCGTATAGCTATTGTTGGCTTGCTTTAAAGCCCAAATCCGGTCTCGGCCACTGAGATCAAAGTGAAGCAAAGCCGTGAGCTTCCCAGTGCGGAAAGTTTCAAGCTAATGATGACAAAATAGCATTAGCTGCTGTCACTTCTAAGAGAAGAGAGATTATTTTATTTATTGAAATGAGATTGAAATGATAAATCTCCCTCCCACCACCACCACCACCACCACCACCACCCTCCTGATAAAATACTTGGCCTCATAAGCCTCGGCATGGGGATAGGGATTTGGGAAGATGAAGGGAGAGAAGAAGAAATTCATAATGCATAATAAAACAAAAGGTGTCGTGGGAAACATCACTGATATTAAAAACCAGTGGCAGACGGATCTATATGAGAAATGCAGATTTTTAAAATGTAAATAACCACAGCCGGCGAGGGCTTTTGATTCAAAGATAGGGTGACAGCACAATAGAGGGAGATGGGGGGATAAAAAAGACGAACAGTGGATTTTTATCCACTTTTTATGTGCGCGCCTTCGGAAGACGAAAAAGTTAAGACTCCACTTTTCATCACGCAAACAAGCTCAAAGACCCAAAAGAGCACACCTGTAAATACAGGCTCAAAGGACGCAAGTACAGAAATAAAAAAAAGAACTTTAAGAAATGAAGATAAGTGCAATTCAAAGACTCAGCCCCAGCGCCTTGTTGATTCCCGGTCTATTTTAACTGATATTCGAGATGCAAAATACTTGAAATTGTCCCCGGGGCCCAATAATAGAATGGAAGATTCCGTAAGTAGCGAAAATTCTGTCTTCCAATCAACGTCTCATTGAAGACTGTTAGTTGAATATATTGGCATAAACATATTTCACATTAAGTATTCAGACCTACATATTTACAAGGATTATGTTCTGATCTATTTAAACCTGAGCCATTAACTAAGAAAGCAATAACACTTATAGCATAATAATACTTACATTCTTTGTATTTTTGTATTTTTAAAATATGTTTTTTTTTCATTTCTTTTAAACTGAAGTTGAAAGATTCAGATTTATCTTGAGTTATTTTTTTGGTAACACTTTACATTACATATTGACTAATTAAGTAATGCATTAGTTAACATGAATTAATACATTAACAATGGCTACACTGTTTAAGCAATGTTAAGTAAATATATAACTGCAAGTTTACATGTTAAGTTAATATAAATCAAATGCATGTTTACATGTTAAGTGAATACGTAACAACTGCATGTTTACATGTTAAGTAAATATGTAACAACTGCATGTTTACATGTTAAGTACGTTAGTTAACCATTGTTAATGTATTACTTCATATGAACTAATCCATTACTTCATGCTAGTTATTCAGCACTTAAGGTAAAGTTTAACATGTAAACTGTAAACTTTATTTAAAAAATGCGTCCCACATTTACACCACTACCAAAACCAAAGAGGTTTAGTAAGTGGGCAGGGCCTTATTCTAACCACGCCCCTGCATCCCTGTCCTTCATGGCCACATGGCGAGCAGCTGGATCTCATTGTTTTTAAATATGTCTCCCAATTTGAAAGTCAGTGTGGAACATCCGCACTACCGAAACACAAATTCTCTGCAATTACATAAACATTTTTGTGTTTTAGTCAAAAATAAGACAATTTTATGTGTTCAAAGCTGTGTTTGCCAGTCACGTGCTGGCTAGCACTTTTGAGTTTTGCTCAAAAGGAGCTTAAATTGTTACTACTGAAACAGTCACTATTTGGTAATAGCTTTGGCAGTGTTAGGATTACTCTGGGGGAGGCAAAATGTTGAGTGTTAAGTCATTCGTTTTAACGTAAACGTAATTAAGGTACAGGGTAACTAAAAGAGCTAAATCACTGTGGTCTGTTAAAAGTACCAAATGTGCTTTTAGTCAAGACTTTGATTCAAATCTATAGTATGATCCATATATCGTCACTGTCCAAAGGAAAACAAGTATCTCTAAAATGGCCAGACTTTTTCCAAGGAATTTTGAGCCATTTCTGGGTTCATCAAGTGGTGGACCACAGTCCAGATGCGGACCCAACAAAGTAGTTCAGAAAGGACTTGGGAAAAAAAAACGTCAGCAGCAAAGCCAATTAGCATACCTACAAACAAAGATCATATTTTCAGGACATGCATGAACATGAAGCAGTATAGTACATACGTCAACGACTCAGCTGAAAGCAGCTGAACAGAACAGACACTACAGGGCTCGATATCAGATCAGAATAAGGATTATTTCACATACGTCTGTAGATTTATAATTTCATATGCTTTGAATAGTGAAGCAACAACACAAGCCACAAGTCTCTCCGAGCTTCAAACTTAAAGCTGATGTTTCTCTTCTGTTCAAAATCTGTAGCACTGGTCAAAAGTGGGAAGTTAAGTGACACTGTGGAACAAATCACTGAGATTTAAGCTCCAGAATTAAGTTCTGAGGACGAATACAATAAACCAAAAGCTTAACATGCAAGATCCTTCCAGTCCCTGACTGCACAACAGCCTGAAATGCTCATTAAGAATAACCTTTATTAATTATCACTTTAACTGAATTCATTTTTTTATTATTTATCTAATATCCATTTTACCTTATAAAACAACACAATGTCTTACTTCCGTGGAGAAATATTTAACGATGATGATTTTTTTTTCAAAAAGACAATAGCCAATAACTTTACAAATTTAAAATATTATTTAGATTAGAAAAGAATAAAATAATTAAATAAATTTGGTGTATTATTTCATTATTTCAACAGTTCACATTTAAAGGTAACCATTGTCATCATTTAGTTATGTTAGTATGTTTATTTGGACCTTCAGAAGCATGAAACTTGGTGTAACAGGACCTTTACGGGTTTTAAGCTGAATACTCCGGATTCATAGTCTTTATATGCCGTCACGCATCGGGACTCTTCCTCTGCCTCCACCGAGTCCGGGGGCTACACTCCCCATGATTCCCCGCTTCTTGACTACAACACCACGAGTGCTATCTCCACCAATCAGGAACAGCTTCCTCATCAGCTTCGTCACCAGAGTTCTGATTAACCTCACCTGTCTTCCATTTACGTGTTGTGTATATATACCTGCCCTTGTCAGTAACACTTTGCGAAGTATTGCCGACCCTAGTGTTGCTTACTGAGGATCTTCAATTGCTATCTGTATTTCCGTGTATGACCCTCTTCTGCCCTTTGGTTTTCGTCTTTGGCCTCTCCCTCTTGTCTGATTGCCTGATTTCTTATTGTCCTGCGTTTGACCCCAGCCTGTATCTGGATTTACGTCCGGTCTTGCCCATGTCTGTTTTGGTCACTCTGGTTTTGCCACTCTGTTTGTTTGCCGAATCGACTCCCTCACAACCCCGCATTAAAGTCCTGTTGCATTTTACCTCCGGGGAAATTTCAGCAAATATACTGTTGCTGTCTGAAGAAAAACAAGCATCTCCAAAAACAGTAATAGTAATAGTAAGGTAATATTAACTTTATCTGGAAATTCATGTAAAAAGAATATATTTACAGCATTAGGCAGATGCTCTTGTCCAGTGTGACTTGTGGTTAACATTTACACAGGGAGGTGAAGGCAGTGTTTGGAGTCTTGCCCAAGGATTCTTATAGGCATAACCATAACCATATATATTGAGCATGAAGGGGAGGAGAGGTGTAACCCACTACAGCAACCACTAGAAAAGAGTCCACGTCAAGGAATCAAACCCCAGTCTACAGCATGGAGAGAGCAGAGGTGTAACCCACTATGCTATAGCAACGACTAGAAGAGCCCCCATGTCAGGCAATCAAACCCCAGTCTACGGCATGGAGAGAGCAAAGGTGTAACCCACTATGCTATAGGAACGACTAGAAGAGCCTCCATGTCAAGCAATCAAACCCCAGTCTACAGCATGGAGAGCAGAGGTGTAACCCTCTATGCTATAGCAACAACTTGAAGAGCCGCCTCATCAGGGAAACAAACCCCAGCCTATGGCATGGAGAGAGCAGAGGTGTAACCCACTATGCTATAGCAACGACTAGAAGAGCCTCCGTGTCAGGCAATCAAACCCCAGTCTACGGCATGGAGAGAGCAGAGGTGTAACCCACTATGCTATAGCAACGACTAGAAGAGCCTCCATGTCAAGCAATCAAACCCCAGTCTACGGCATGGAGAGAGCAAAGGTGTAACCCACTATGCTATAGCAACGACTAGAAGAGCCTCCATGTCAGGCAATCAAACCCCAGTCTACGGCATAGAGAGAGCAAAGGTGTAACCCACTATGCTATAGCAACGACTAGAAGAGCCTCCATGTCAGGCAATCAAACCCCAGTCTACGGCACGGAGAGAGCAGAGGTGTAACCCGCTATGCTATAGCAAAGACTAGAAGAGCCTCCATGTCAGGCAATCAAACCCCAGTCTACGGCACGGAGAGAGCAGAGGTGTAACCCACTATGCTATAGCAAAGACTAGAAGAGCCTCCATGTCAAGCAATCAAACCCCAGTCTACGGCACAGAGAGAGCAGAGGTGTAACCCACTATGCTATAGCAACAACTTGAAGAGCCGCCTCATCAGGGAATCAAACCCTGGTCTTCCACACAACAGGCAGAGAGCCTGTTGACTACAGTGACAAGGACAACAGAAACAGATGACTTCCTGGACCGGGAATCGAACCCAGGCCACAGCAGCAATAACACTGAATCCTAGCCAGTAGACCACCAGGGACTGAAGTGCTCTGTGTGATTTTGGAGCATTTCTGTTGGTCCATTTTCCACACAGAGTAGAGGAAAGCTGCTGAAACTAAACTATGCAGAAAATGTAAAATATCATAATAGTCATAATAATCATAATATCATAATAATGGATGTACCCTTATTTCTTTGGATATTTGCGATATGTATGATGAAACTTAACTTTAAGTGCAATAATGTATTAAAAGAACCCCAAAGTCCACCTTTATTAATTAGCATATGTTACCAATCAAAAGTTTAGACACACCCATCTAAATGGATGTTGTCGGTGATCTTAAAGACTCTACAGTCTTACACTGAACAGCTCCAACTGATGAGAGTCTGAACCAGTACATATCCTGATATACCACATATACTCTTGATGTACCACAGTATGATATTTCTGCATATCTCCACCTCTAATATATATTTAGTGGTGTAAAAACTTTGATCTCTTTTTCAGCACAGTGTAAAAGCTCTAGTTCTCCTTTCCGTTTAGTGAATATTCATGAAGGACAGACCAATAGAATCGCTCCAAACCTGCTTAGAAATAACCCTTGTTCTATCAGCCTCCACTGCAGGTTAAGAAAGCTGGTTCATCCTCCTGTAAAGTTCCATTATGGAGGTTTTTAAGGTGGACTATATAATTCCATTAGTGCTGTTTTATAGTTTGATGTCTTTTATTACATTTATTCTACAGTAAAGCATTAAGATAAACATGAGGAGAACCTTCTATGAGTGGCTGTGTCTAAACTTTTGATTGGTGGTGTACTCTCAGTACCGACAGTCTGGCAACTAGCTCTGGAGAGTACAGTACATTTGCAGAAACGTCTTCATTTACATATTTGACGCTCCCTAACTTCTTAATCTATTGGGGTATCTTTAGTGTTGATATCAGTAAGTATTTCTTGCTGTTACTTGGAGGGTACAGTACAGTACATTCATGCCCGGCAACATCTTCATCCCTCATTCATCCTGCTTTTCATAACTTCTTTTTTTCTGTAAACAATCTTCTACTGACAGACGAACAGAATGGCGGATGTTTTCTTCCGAGACAGAAAACATCCATCATGTTTGTCTCAGGGTTCACCGCCGTTCCAAGAGTGGCATTCAGACATGTGGAAAAAAACCACACACACACGCACACACACACATACAAACACACAATAAGGCCTGGATGAAACACTTCATCTGAAGGGAAAGGTGAGCATGTATAATCTCAATGCCATGCACTCGTCTGTTTGAGCCCACGGCACTCATCACCCAATAAAGAACCTGCAGAGGAGTTGTCTTTCTTCTAACGGCCCAAGGTCCTTGCCATGCATGTGTCCCTCTCTGTTCCACACACTGGAACACTTTACCCCAGTGTACACTTTATCTATAGAGTGCATTAAGAAGAGTGGTTGAAAGAAAACACTGCATGTACATTCAGTCAGCTGACACACTATCCAACTCATAAAGCAACAGGTCAATCAAACACTCAGACCTTAATGGCATCGTTTACATCAAACTGGCATCATTCAGCAAAGACATGTTTGGCAGCTGAAGCTATTGTGCTTCTTAATTTTGGTTCCAGGAGCTGTGGACAAAAGTATGAGGACAAAGTGATGGACAACGATATTTAATTACGATCTTCTGTAAGTTGTACACTTTGAAGGATGACAATTTTCTAACAGCTAAGGAGTCTTTGGCGTAGGCCCCGTCCTGGGCCCGGGTCTTGAAGCATTCGGACCCTTGCAGGTCCTGCCGGATATGGATGGCAGGGGTGGAGCCTACTCCCAACAGGACCAGGACCAAACCGGTGGTGGGGGGATGGGGGGGCGGGGGAAACGTAGAAACATCGGCACCTGAAAGCTGCAAAATATGAGCGTAAGTTGAATCCTTTTAAAGACAGGTGGCGCATTGCGATAGGCCAGAGTAATGAGTGAATGAGCGACGTAGCTTTGGAGTCTTCCTGGCAGAACTTGAACGCTGAAGCTTTCATTTCAGGCTTCCAGATGAATGTTGTCTGTGTTTACACTGTCAGAAAGTACATAAGTACGTTTACTTGTGGTTACTTAAATTGGAATTCCACCTATTTTCATTCATTGCTGCAGAATTCAGTTACTGAGACCAACACTGCACTGTGCAGCAGTGAGCTATCGTCTCTGACTGTACATCTACAAGGTGGACCAGCAAGGTAGGAGTGTCTAATAGAGTGGACAGTGAGTGGACACAGTGTTTAAACACTCCAGCAGCACTGCTGTGTCTGATCCACTCACACCAGCACAACACACACTAACACACCACCACCACGTCAGTGTCACTGCAGTGCTGAGAATGATCCACCACCCACATAATACCTGCTCTGTGGTGGTCCTGTGGGGGTCCTGACCATTGAAGAACAGGGTAATACAGTATACAGAGAAACAGATGGACTACAGTCTGTAACTGTACAACTACAGAGTGCTCCTATATGGTCAGTGGAGCTGATAAAGCGTGTGGAAACAAGTAGGGGTACCTAATGAAGTCGCTATATATAACTTTTTCTAGTTCTGTTTTTCTCCTTTGTTAATTCCTCACATTATTTGTGAGTCATGATTTGAGCACGTCCATCCTTTAATAGCTTCATTAGCTTTGCAAAAAGTGCTATTTATATAGAGAACAGTAGGTTGAACGGTGTCTGAAAGTCACACAAGCAAGCCTATTAAGTGGGAATGCCCAGCTTTTCCTGCATGCCTTCCAGCCCCCGTGTGGGTCATGTCCAAACACACACCCCTGTCTGCCGTACACCATGTCAGCACCCAAAACACACTTCTGAGCTGTCCCATTACGGCTCCCCTGTGTTTTTTTTCCTTCTTCTTCTCCTTCTTCTTCTTCCCCCCTTCTTGTTCCCTCTGAAGGATTTGCTTTTGTTGGTATTGTGTTTCAGCGTGGTGGGGACAGATGGATGGAGGCCAAGCTCAAGGAGGATTTCTCAACACCCTGCGTGGATCATGACTCCTAGACAAAAAGACATGTGGGCGTAAAGAGACAAGCCTTCGTTAAAGACTTTTTTTGGGGGGTGGCGGTTAGCCGTTATGCGTGATTAACCACTATTATCATTATTATTATTATGGTATCATTATTACCGAACTAGCACTAGTGTTTTTTTACAAGGGGGAAATCTGCCTTGTTCAAAGCTTTCCTATTATAGCAGTTAAACAGTAGCGAGCAGCTAAACAGCAGCAAGCATATGCAGATATAGATATACACACAGTCAATAAAACTGTGGTCTGTAATATTCTGCCAAAATAAGTGCTAAGGAACTAAACACTGCTCTTTTCCCTCCCTCCCCCCTCAACACCCCCCCTCTGGATCTTGTGTATATGATGCCTGGGCTGGGAATAATGATATTTTGAAATCAAATCTTACTCCTCTTCTTGGTGGGGGGAAGGGTTTCATTAAAGTCTTTCATACATGCAAATCTCCTCCACAAAAAAAAAGAGAAGAAGAAGAAGAAGAAGAAGAAGAAGGCATAGATATTTCGCTCTATTTTTTGCCAACATTTGTGTGAGAAAATCCACGGAAAATCCATCAAATCCTTTCAAAATCCAATAATATTTGCATAGGGCTTAAAACATGCAAAGTCACTGAATATGAATTAAACTGAAAGCCCCTACTTATGCATTAAAATGGATTTTGAAATGCTCGACTCCTACAGGTAAAACTAGGATGAGTCTACTGGTTAAGCGACGGCTGTCGGCGTCCGCCGGGTAGACTGCCACTGTATCCCCCCCAACCCACCACTGTATCGGAACAATGGGATGTGCATATTGCCCTCGACGGCATTCGCTCGTCAGATGTCGTCGAATATATGAAAAATAAAAAGGAGGGTGGGGGGGATGGGGGTCTCGTCAGAAGCCGGAAAAATATACGTACGTCTTCCCACGACACCTTCAGCCACACGTGCCGACCGAGGTGCAGAGTGGCGCCTTTGTCTTCAGTGTTTTTCTGAAGACACATCAAGGCCGCGTTAGTGGAGTCTGAGCCATTTGCTCCGTGCCAACCCCGTAATGACAAACACACACTGGCAACACATTAAGAATTCAACAGGCAATCTATTCAGCAATTAATGATGTAGGAAATCAGCCCTCCTGGTGAAGAAGCCACTCGGCAGAAGGAAGCAAACAGGGCTCGTTGCAGCGTAGAGCGCTCGCTGTGCCCTTGGGCCCTCTGCGCTGCTGTACTTTCCCCAGTCCACACATTTGTTCTCGCTGAGGCGCGCCGCATGCATTGTGCATGCTCTTTCCTTTGACACTTCAAGGCCGCTCGTCAATGCGGTAAAATGTCGCTCGTGCGGAGTTGTTTATAACATTTGTTGGTGCTAAAAAAAAACTCTGTTTTGACAGCGAGTTGATTCTAGCAAGCTGATTCCAGCCATATACTATCACTCAGGGTTTGGAGTCCAGTGGCAGGACTTCGAGGCCCGGTAGCAGATGTGGGAAATCGCCCCACTGGACTTCCAGGAGTGAATTTGGACGCTCTTGCTCTACACATTCTTCATAAGCAAGTACAGTCTGTTGTTTAGCCAGTGTTGGTGCTAACTATTAAGCAACATAAACAGCTGCATGGGGCTCCAGGGGCCGGCAGCACCCCTTAACAACTTCTGGGTCATTGTGGTACCACACTGTTGTCTAAGATGTCTGTGGAAGTGAGGAGGAAAAAGCTACCGGTTAATCATTTCCCAGAAAAAGGAATATACGTATCTGGAGACAGAAAACAGAAAAGGAAAAAGAAGCTTGTTGGTGTTGATGTTATGCTCTTTGTACTGGCTCCAAACTATACTTCAAATGTGGTTAATCCAGTCTTAGACTGTGAATAATCTAGATTTGTATCCTCAGGCTGTGGTTAATCCAGAATTAGATACTCAGACTGTGATTCCTCCAGGTTTAGATACTCAGGCTGTGGTTAATCCAGGATTAGATACTCAGACTGTGATTAATCCAGGTTAAGATACTTAGACCCTGACTAATCCAGGTTTATATACTCGGGCTGTAAATAATCATGGTTTGCATAGTTAGGCTATGATTCATCCAGGTTTAGATTGTGAGTAATCCAGTTTTAGATACTCAGGCTTCAAATAATCCAGGTCTAAATACTCAGACTATTTTTAATTTATGCGCAGACTGTGATTAATCCAGGTTTATATACTCAGACTGTAATTAATCCAGGTTTTGATACTCAGACTGTGATTAATCCAGGTTTATATACTCAGACTGTGATTAATCCAGGTTTATATACTCAGGCTGTGATTAATCCAGGTTTATACACTCAGACTGTGATTAATTCAGGCTTAGATATTCAAGATGTGATTAATCCAGGTTTATACACTCAGACCGTGATTAATTCAGGTTTAGATATTCAAGATGTGATTAATTCCAGATTGTGATTATTCAAGATTGTGATTACTTCAATCAATACTCAGACTGTGATTAATCCAGGTTTAGATATTCAGGCCGTTGTTAATCTGGGACCAGATGTTATGACTGTAATTGATCAAGCTTATACAGTGTTTATTCCAATCAAACTGTGATTCATCCAGTTTTAGATACTCAGGCACCGAATAACCTAGGTCCAAAGACCTTGATTAATTTATGCTCAGACTGTGATTGATCCAGGTTTGAAATCTCTTCTTTGGCTGTAATTAATCTAGATTTAGATATTCAGGTGGTTGTTAATCTGGGACTAGATGTTATGGCTGTAATTAATCAAAGTTTAGACAGTGATTATTCCATGTTTAAACACTTGGGGTTCCAGTGAAACCAGGTTTAGACCATCAAACTGTGATTAATCCAGGTTTAGACTGTGATATATCCAGTTTTAGATGTTCCGGCTACAATTAACACAGGTCTAAATACTCAGATTGTGATTCATTTATGCTTAGATAGAGATTAATCCAGTTTTAGACTCTCAGATTAATCCAAACTCCCATTTATGTAATATAATAGATGTAATTTCTCACTGAATGTTATGTTTGTTAACCGCTGTAATATCCTCCCACTAACCTTCTCCTCCAGCTCTGGCCGTGGCCTTGCAAGTTGCAAATTATGACTCTTGGCCTCTGTGTTTGCCACTGCCAGTCCCATAGTCCTTGATGGTGACTACAACTGTCTCTATAGAAATCAATGACAAGTCAAATAAAGTTTTTTTCTGTAATATAAATGGACAGAACATGTCTTTTGTACTCTTCCTCTTTTTTACTCTTCCTCAAATGATCTCTTTCTGCTTTCAACATTGTTTCTGTTTAGAGTATATGGCATTTCCCAGATGGACACAGATGAAAACAACACAAAATAGACCCAAAACGAGTCTCCCTGAAGTAGTGCACAGTGCACTCTCTAGACTTCAGGCCTGCTGACCCCTCGCCTGCCTTTTCTACCATGTCACTCACAGCACATTCCTCGCGTGTTTAGCATGAGATCACCCTGTGCTGCTCCAGTGGAGGATGAAAAGCCGTACTGTACGCTTAAGTATGTAGAATGGTTCTCCTGGACACTTTACTGTGCTCTGAGGAGGGATTAGTTTCAGAGCTGACAGCTTTCGAGTGTAAAGGAAAACAACAGAAAAGAAGTATATAGTGTTCTGTGCAGGTATTTGGCTGAAGGCCTTAAAGTAGGAGGGGAAATGAACCTTGAAGAGCGCTTCGGGTGAACCTTTGCTCTCTTAAGACGGCGTTAGAGTCCAGGAAAACAGGAATGAGTGACAATTAGTGCCCCGAAACAACCCGGCAATTATGAAAGCTATTCGCGTGCAGTGGCGGAGCTTAAGGCAGCTCCAATAAATCACGTGCTTTATCTCCGTCGGTTCTCCTCCAAGCGCCAACAAGTCGGTGGAAAACTTTTAATTAATGGAGTGTGTATTGTTTTTAACGTATGATCGAAATTAATCAGCCCTCAATTTAAGGTATTAAAATCAAATTAATCATGTGAAAAGGCAAATGATGCTTGACACAGCTCCAGCTGTGCTGAGCCATTGTTTTCCCCCTCGCGCACCTCTCTTCAGGGGGACATTAGTAAACTGTGGGCTGGTGTCAGTTCCGTTACTGTCACACCAGCATGCCCAACACAGCTTCAGTTTATTAACTTCTGGGGGCTTGTTCAGTTTAATAAGCTCCTGATCGGCGGGGCCGCATTCATGCTGGATTAGTCCAGGTTTAGATACTCAGACTGTGATTAATCCAGGTTTAGATATTCAAGATGTGATTAATCCAGGATCATATACTCAGACCGTGATGGATCCAGGTATAGATACGCAGACTGTGATTAATCCAGGTATAGATACTCTGGCTGTGATTAATCCAGGTATAGATAGACAGAATGTAATTAATCTAGGTTTAAATATTTAACATGTGATTAATCCAGGATCATACATTCAGACTGTTATTAATCTAGGTATAAAAATTCCAGCTGTACAAAATCCAGGTATATATACTCAGGCTGTGATTAATCCAGGATCAGATACACAGACTGTGATTAATCCAGGTATAGATACTCAGGTTGTGATTAATCCAGGTATAGATACACAGAATGTAATTAATCTAGGTTTAAATATTTAATATGTGATTAATCCAGGATCATACATTCAGACTATTATTAATCCAGGTATAAAAATTCCGGCTGTGATTAATCCAGGTATAGATACTCAGGCTGTACAAAATCCAGGTATAGATACTGTGATTAATCCAGGATGGGCGATACCCCTGATTTTCCATTCGATCCGATACCAAGTAATACCAAGGATAATGTCCCGATACCAATACTTGACTTTTAACAATGACTAATGGTAAAACTGTAACAGAATGTCTGATATAAACATTAAATACACTTTCAGAAATCAGAGTTTCCTCTCTCCTTCCTTTTTAATAACATCATTTAATTAATCTCTTTTATTATTTTTTGCATTTTTATTGAGAAATAGGATGCACGTCCATCCTACTAAAATAAATAAACAGACCATATTAATATTTGTGTGCCAGAATCGATTCTTTAAAGTCAACTCCAGGATCGGTAGTATCGATATTTAGGTTTCAATCTGCCCATCTCCACCCTCCTACCCTTGTGTCACGACAAGTGACCTTAAAAATCCGACTTTAAAATCTGTGACTAAGCAAAACTCCTGTCAGTAGAGCGTGACGTGTCCTGGACTCCAACAAGTCCAGAATCTCATTGCTAGCCTTCAGGGAACCCGAGATATGAACCCCAGAATCTCGCCTGTCGTAATTTATACACGACCTAGGCACACCCTATACGGCCTTTCTGAGACAATCACCTGCAGTGGAGGTCCAAACTGCCAGAGGCATTTATAGTAGTCTTCATTTTGGTAGTCTTCAGGAAGCCAGAGATAATGACGTTCAGTATCCGAACTTCGCAGTGCTGTGGATCTGCGGAGAATGTTACAACAAAGCCAAACTCCACAGGGTGGTACAGCATCAGGTGCCCTTTTCCAGTGCTCTTGAACGCAGTGCTAGCCTGTAGGAAAACGGAGATACAGATCCTGAAAGCACCAGGTTCCTCACCTGTTGTCTTCTCTGAGGCGTCCATGTTCTTATTCTATAATCATGTGATCAATGACTAATTGGCATCAAGGTTAAAGTGCCATTGGTGAGCAGTCAAGTCAACAAGTCTGTGCAACCCCCCACCATTTAGCTATTTTGACCTCACGAAACCTTTGCAGGTAGTTGGAGAAAAACAGTGACAGTAAGACCTAAAAGAATATCTACACAGGCTATTGTCATTACGTCATTTCTGCTTTGCTGTCCATGGGGGCTTTCACCGAGAAGGAAGCCTGAACTATGGGAGTGATTGAGCATGCAGCCCGTCCTGAAGAGGTGAGTGAAGCAGATAAGAATCCGCTGATTGGTAGATTAGCTGTGATGAATGGGCTGTTTGATAATCTAAACTTGGGCCTGCAGGGATGATCAGATAAGCCTCTCTTTTACTCTAGAAGTGTTCACCACCCCACAGGCTGCCTGCTCGAGTGCATTGCTTCCTATGGCGCTCAGTCACAGGAAGTTACATTGACGTGAACTGTAATATAGGCTGGAGTGGAAGAGAGAACGACTTGACGGAATATTCTAGTGTGCTTCAATCTAATCTCGACTGCTGCATCTGTAGCGCACAGTCGATTACCAGACAGTAATTTTGATGTGATTCCCTGAGTGTGGGAAAGGAAAGGAATTAGCCTCCTGACTCAAAACACATGTACCTGTATAATAGAAGGGAATGTATGAAAGCCCATTTCTGCCACTAAAAGGGAAAAAAGGCCACATAGTAAGTCATAATTATGAGATAGTAAGACATAATTATGAGATGCCAAGTCATAATCATGAGATGCTAAGTCATAATTATAAGATGCCAAGTCATAATTATGAGATAGTAAGTCATAATTATGAGAAAGTAAGACATAATTATGGGATGCTAAGTCATAATCATGAGATGCTAAGTCATAATTATAAGATGCTAAGTCATAATTATGAGATAGTAAGTCATAATTATGAGAAAGTAAGACATAATTATGGGATGCTAAGTCATAATTATTGGATGCCAAGTCATAATTATGAGATAGTAAGTCACAATTGTGAGACGCTTAGTGATAATTATGAGATGCTAAGTCATAATTATGAGATAGTAAGTCATAATTATGAGAAAGTAAGACATAATTATTGGATGCCAAGTCATAATTATGAGATAGTAAGTCACAATTATGAGATACTGTATGGCCTTTTTTTCTTTAAGTGGCTAGTCTAAGCGCATGGTGGTGTTAGCGCATCACCAAATTGGCCATGCTACATAGAAGTACCAATAAAGGTACAGATAGTTTCTGTCTTGGGAAGTGATTGATTATATATCAACCTATGATTACATTCTTGTTTTTTAATGTAACTTCACATGTCACATCTTAACAAAGGAATAAGCATGATGTTAGCATGCTAGCAACATGTAACAAACTTACCTGTACAGGAATTTTTCCTCCTGAGTGATGGATAAATTTGCTCCTTATGACTTACCAAGTTTACACCGTTGTCTTCAGTCATTTAACTTTACACTAGCATTATTGCTAGCACATTAGCATTACGTTAATCAATTTAGCTGCACTACTTAGAAGTGCAGGGAACTGACAATATATTGTAGTGACCCAGCACTGGATCATGGCCATGGAGAGAAGGTATACGTGATGGCTCCTGGGAGCACAAATGCTATAAACAGTTGTTGTATAGATCAGTGTTTCTCAACCCTGGTCCTGGAGGCACCCTGCCCTGCACGTGTTAGTGCTTTCCCTGCTCCAACACACCTGACTCAACTTATTCGCTCATTAACAAGCCCTTTCAGAGTTGGAGGGAGTGTGTTAAAGCAAGAAGTGCAGGGCAGGATGCCCTCTGGACCTGGGGTTTGGCTGCCGAGGCCACCAGGTGAAGAAGAAGAAGTGTGGCAAGGATGGGTGGCAAAAGTTGCAGTGAGTGTGTTAAAGCAGGGAATCCACTAAGAAGTGCAGGGCAGGGTGCTTCCTGGACCTGGGCTGTGGCCTCCAAGGCCTGCAGGTGAAGAAGAAGAAGAAGCGTGGCTTCTTGATGGGTGGCAAAGGTGGCAGAAGAGGCAGTGCGACAAGGCTTTTAAGTGGAGCCACACTGGAGAAGGGTAATAAGCAGCAGAAGGGAACACCTGGACAGCCATAGGCCACAAGGATTTGCTGTTGTAGCAGTGTTGTGGCCTAGTGGCATCGGCTACCGCCCTCTGGCGATGCTTCAGGCTGAGGCAGAGAGTTGGGGCTCCATCGTACACCCCTGCTGGGTATTGTTAACCAGTACTCTTAGCATGCTAGCAGTCTGTTACCAATTTAGCTGCACTATTTATAAGTATAGATATTCTTTTCTGTGACAAATGATATACCATGTGCCCACCATCAGTCACCGTTTTGATCACTTAACTTTACATGCTATCTTAAAGAAGGACCATGAATGCTAAAAGTCAAGCACACTGCAGAATCCAGTTTGCCACCTCACGTCATACTTTTATTCGGGCTTGTCAAGAGTGTCCAGTGCTTTATGGTAAACTTGATGATAAAGGCGTGGGGTAACCTTTATTGATCGTGCATGATTGAAAGCTTCCTATTTTGAAATGTAAATTCACTTAGGTGGAGTGGAGACTTAGGCGCAGATAAAGGGGCTTGTGCTCTCGCGGGACGGCGCTCGCGATCGGAGTGCGAACTGAGGCACGTCAGGTGGCTTGATGAATCCGCGGGGAGGCTGCACCTCAACATCCAGCCTGGCTCAGATCATCATCCCCTCGTCCTTATTCTGTCAGCGCCATTGATGAGGCTGTCAGGGGCGCTGCTCGTTTGAGGCTTGCGTCGCCTTCCTTTGCATATGCACAACAAGGAGAAAGGGGGGGGG
>CM067481.1:34887443-34901456 GCA_034552555.1 Semaprochilodus insignis | reverse complement strand
CCTAAGCACTGAACCACAGACATTTTTAGAAGTTCCCACTGGCCACAGGAGCAGCAATCAGGGCTTGTGAAAGAGAGGAGTCCAGTCGTTTACAAAAAAACAGATGAGCATAATTTATATCCTCCAGTTTACACCAGCTGCCCTTTACATTGTGGGAATAGTTCATTATGACTGGACCGACAGAAATGTAACAAGACAGACACTTAACAGACGCCTCTACAGCTAAAATCAGAATGTTGATTCCAGTATGTAGTGTGTCCACCCTGCAGCCTCCGTTCTTTTCAGGACACTCACTTGGCCCCATTTTCTGCTTCTCACCATCCAGATAACCCCAAACTACTGTTGAGGTTCTAAACTTTGGGGTGGTCAGCCCACTGAGAACACCAGCAGTGTCTTTGTTTGATGTGTGTGTGTGTCTCCTTTCCTCAGTGAGGAGCGTCTTGAACAGCTACACATCCTTTCAGACCTCCATAGCGTTTAGGTGTCTTCTTACAGAAGAAGGATGGACAGAAACACCTGTGGATGTTCTCAGATCTGAAGCAGGAGTGGAGCTTGATGAAGCTTGATGATGAGAAGAGATGGAAGCTTTAAATGCTGTTTAACTGATGGGGACAGTTTTGGTGGGATCTACCAGGTCTTGTTCCAGGTGGTTGTTAGAAGTCTCGTTTTGAACCACAGTTTTTAGGGCTCTTGTTGTTTGTTTTTTACTTATTGTCCTTTGGCATTCCCTTTCTTTATGTAAGTACCATTTTATACATAATCTCCGCAGAAACTTCCACTTGTATTTTGAGTAGAAATTAAATAAGTGAACGATGGATGGTCTCTGTCATGCCTACTCATAGAAGGGTTTTAGTATTTTACACTATTGAGAATAATGGTAAAAAATCATCAGATAACTCATATGGAATGACGGAGAGGCCAACCAAGTGTTATATTGCGTAATTTGACAAAATTACAGGTGTAATTTACAAACTGTGGAAAAAGGTAAGGATGAATGGACCAATAGAAAAATGAAAAGTGAATGTTTTTTTTTTGTCCTATAAAGATCTGACAGTGTATATATATATATATATATATGTATCCTGTAAAGATATTATTTTGAAGAAAAACATG
Source organism: Semaprochilodus insignis (assembly GCA_034552555.1). Classification (NCBI taxonomy): domain Eukaryota; kingdom Metazoa; phylum Chordata; class Actinopteri; order Characiformes; family Prochilodontidae; genus Semaprochilodus; species Semaprochilodus insignis. The sequence goes on along the minus strand of CM067481.1, from coordinate 34,900,343 downwards.
TATCTCCATAGTTTAGTTGATTTTGCTTTTATGCTTCATTTGAACACAGCAGCTGCTGTTTACACTATGTGGAATTTCAACTTTTATTATTTTATTAATCTATTTAAATGAAATATGGGATATGTATAAACGTTCAGTGTTTATATATACACACAAAGTGCATACTTCATATCGTATAAGTGATTATTAAGTGAAACATATATAAGTGCGTTTTTCTTACAATTTTAGTGCAAATTTCCATTTATTTTCATTTATGTTCTTTTAGTCTTATCTGTTGTGTAGGTCAGATTTTATTCTCAAATTATAAAATATTGTATTACATACACACACACATACATGCATACACACAGATTAAAAAAAAAACAATTCTAAACTTTTAATGGAAGTTAAGGGACAAAAGATTTATTTGTCTTGAGTCATTCTGGAGCATTTCCAATGGTCCATTCATCCTGAAATTCTAACACAATGTAAAGGACAACTAGCAATTAAACATAGTCAAAATATTAATAGCAAAAACAGAGATACATGGTTTTCTCCCAGTATGTATGTATGTATTACACAACATTACATAAATCAATAAATGTACTTTTGTTCTTTTAATCAATTAAATATGGAATCTTTAGAGTATCACAGCTCAACCAATGTTTTTTGGCATGTCGTTTGAATATGTCACCACCACATTGTTTCCATGGCTGTCAGTTAAATCGCTAGGACCCGGCTCTGTGCAGCTTTAGCCTAGCATAACTGACCCCTGGGAATTTCCATTGAGAGCAACTCGCACGCAGATTATTTATTTTTCCCCATATATTTTGGTTCAGCCACTGGCCATCAGACTTCACGATCAGGTTGATGTGCTTGAGGTTATTCTTATCAAAATAGCCTGCAACAGCCCGGCACATGTGCTAAGCAGACCACAGGCGAGCGTATACGGAATTGGATTAGCCTGTAAACTCACAGATACCCATCTGAGGACAGATCCCAGAGCGGATAAGAGAGACAGAGGCCTGTATTCACGGCCCCTTTGTGCGTGTGGTCCGACAAACGTCAGGTATCAGAGTCCAGTCCTGCAGTGTGAAGTCCAGAGCTGCCCGTTTAAGTGTGAAACGTTGCTGTTTGCTTGTCCTGCTCACTGATCCGCTCTAATTGGTCATTATTAAAGCCCAAATTAGCCTTCCAGTGGAAGGTATGAGAGGGCACCAGACCGTGAGGGTGCACAATATGCCTGTGTTTGCATTATACAGCTGTAGGGCTATGAACAAAACTCGCTGCAGCCAGGAAGTTCTGGTCATGCTAACGTGCTTATGGGTTACGCTTTAGGGAAAACAAAGAGTTGCCTAAATAGGTCAAACAGATCCTTCATCGTATCTATCAAATCAGCTTTATTAGGCTAAATGAAACGTATACTGGTGTGCCTTTTTTTGTTTCCCAGCGCCACTAAAATTTCATTGGGAGCTTGTTTTCCGACGTAAGCCCAAAGAGAGAGGATTCTATAAAGCTGGCCGACGTTTTAAAGTGGTAATCAGCTAAGTAAACAAATATGTGTTTATGTCAGTAAACAGGGCAACAGAACTGGCCCGGCAGAAAAGGACAAAACAACCAACAGATTACTTCCAGCGCTTTTATATCTCCGCTGTCACTTAATTGTCTGCGTCCTCCTCCGTTTGAAGAGGCCTTAGCCGTTAATTACAGTCCAAGGAAAACTTGGAGAACAGAACGCATTTTCAGGGAACTTGACAGATCCTTGCAGTGGGACGCAAATGCAAAGCAAGCCGCATCTTAGAGCGATTTGGTTTTTCGTTTTGAGAGGAAAAAAAGAAGAAGAAGAAAGAAAGAAAGAGAAAGAAAGAACACTTGGGATTCCCTCGCGCAACAGACGATACCAATTTACGGCGCGCGCTGGTACACGTCCAGCCTCCTGACTTGGGAGAGCGACCGGCGTCGTGGGTGCTGGTGCAAGAACCCAACAGGACTCGTCGGCGGTCCCGTTGTCCTCTGGCTCCTGAGCCTTGACCTCGCACTTTTGGAGTCTTTTTCGGAGGGTGATTGAAAGGCACCACACTTGAGAGCATCAGCGCCTCGTCTATTGAAGTAATAAAGCTGACCCAGAGCGCCGTCTGCCTTTGAGCTGCGGCCAAGCCATCTGAATCCACTCTGCCCAAATGAGGGCTTAGCTTTCAAAGGAGCTCTGCTGAGGGCCGACCCCTTCTACCCCCTCACGCTGAGGAAAAGAGGGACAGCAACCAGCGGCCTCAGAAAACCCAGCCTGAGATGTTGATAAATCGCTACAGCGGGCAGACGCTAGTTTACTTCTGATTGCTTCAGCATGTTTTGATTTATGCGAGTTTGGTCTTCTGTTATAACTGCGGCCATTAAAAGTGAACCAAAAGCGGGAGGTTGTTTCGGTATCAGTGTGTGTGTGTGTTTTTTTCGGGGGGGATTATGGGATATGTCCACTTGAAGTGGGTAATAATGGGAAGTCAGAAGTAGCCGGCCAAGGAGCCATCAGTGGGAACGGTCCGAGAGCTTGTGTTTCAGTAATTCCGTTTAAGTGGTCAGTCCTTTGGATTCTCCTTTCCTCGGATGTGCTCGGTTAGCCGGCAGATGTTTCCTTTCTTGCTAGTGAACTGAAGCTACAAGGCTAATTTACATTTACATTCACGGCATTTAGCTGATGCTCTTATCCGGAGCGACTTCCAGGGTTATTCATATTACAGGTAGGCCAATGTAGTGTTAGGAGTCTTGCCCAAGGACTCTTATTGGTGTAGCTCAGCGCAGTTACCCAGCCTAGAAATTAAACCCTCCTGTCCCACATGTGGATGTAGCCCAACTGGCGGGTAGTGGTGTTATCCGCTGAGCTGTACCAACCACCAGCCAGGCTAATGTCGCTAACAAGTAATGAAAGCTTATAGCTGGCAAGTTAGCCGTCACTGTGCTAACTGTAGGCCTCAACTGTCACACATTTGGCTGTATTGGGTTGTTCAGTAATCTCTAATAGACAATCCATGACGTGCAATTAGCTATAAACATTACCAAAAGCAGCAGCTAGCTTGCAACCTGAATTCTGTCCATACAGCTAATGTTGATAGTAGCATTTCGAAGTGTCCGAATCTGCACAAGCAAGTCTTTTTAAAGGTAATGCTCATTTTCAATGTTCAGTGTTCATAATGTACACAATCTGTATCCACCCACTGTCTGATACTGTCTTGTGTCTTTAAGCCCCACCTCCTGATGAGCCCAGTGTGCTCTGATTGGTCAGCTCACTCACTCTGTCCTGACTGGTTCAACCTCCAGAGCGGCATCCAGCTACATGTTCTGCTCCCACACCGCTGTAGCTGCTCTTACAATGATGTCAGTGCTGCCAAACCAGTTTGATCCAGAGTCCGTTCCTAAAAGTCCAGTAGCTGGTAGATCCACCTTCAGAAGCTGGACTGGAGCTGGAGTGGTTTGTGGTGGTTTCTGAGTGGTCAGTTTTTATTGTCTTAGCTCTCTGTGTGCTTGTGTTGAGCTTGCTGGTGGGCGGGCAATAAGGACTGTGTTACGAGATGATGTCACCATGTAACAGAGTAAAGGGGCGTTTCAGGCAGCTGAGAAAAGTGGTTTCTGCGGGAGAGAGTGTATTTTGGACTTCATAACTTTGCAGGCCGTTTACATGCACAAAGAGCTCCATAACACACTAAAAGAAAGAAAGAAAACTGGAAATATATCTGAATTTTCAGACACTTTACCTAAATACCAATATATGCACATTTATTTATTATTATTGCACTGTCTTTTTATCTTTGTGAGTTTTACATATTTTTCTACGGGTCTACAGTTATATCTTCATTATATCAGTTATATCAGTTATCAGTTATATCAGTACAGTTATATCTTCATTATATCATTTTTTTTGTAGATAGACTTTCTTGAATATTTCTTGCCTCCTTGTGAAGTGAGATATATTTGTCCATAGTGTACTGTACTACGTATAATTTATAGTTTAATAGTTAATAATATTGCTGACCCGGTACCGACCCACTTAGGTTCCATACTGTACAAGTCTTTTGTTTTTGTATTGTATCACTGTGCTGTATTGTGAAACTGTTACTGGCTGCTAAAATTCCTCCGGGATCAATAAAGTATCTATCTATCTATCTATCTATCTATCTATCTATCTATCTATCTTATCTTAACGAGAGGACCCTCTTGTCAAGGCATGGTTGACAGTGATCATATGTTTGTTAGATGACCTTGTTTGAGCCACTGGTTCGCCGGTCGCCGGAGTTTCGCATTGTCATGGTGCCGGGACTCAGAAAGCAGGTCGTATGGTAGCAAGAAGCCGTCTCGGTAACTCTCACTGGAGAGTCACTCAAGTCCAATCTGATTCTCATGCTTTCCGCACATCAACACCCTTCTCTAGACATCTGACACGTATTACTGCAGAGGGCTAAGGCTGAGCGTTTGTTTTTGCGCCCCATATTTTCGACATCGTTCTCACCCCTCATTAAGGGTGGTCATGTTAATCCTCATCACTCATTCCACATGTGCTTTTTCTGAACCGCAACTTATCACGACGCGTATGAATTATGACAGCTGAATCAATGGTATATGGTGGGGGGGGGGCAGAGAAAGAGAGAAGGAGAGAGAGAGAGAGTGCGAAAGAGAGAGATGCCTCCATGCAATCTGCAATCTGCCTACACTAAGCCTTCTCAGATGTGGTCTGGCACCTAGTTCACACGACTCAACTAGATCCACACGTTGTACTCATATATCTCCAGAGGAAAAAGAGGACGTGGGGAGGGGAGGGTTGGGGAGTTTGAAGCTTTCGCCTTTTGTGTTTACTTACATCAAGGGCCGCCAAACGCTACAGGCCACATAAGCCATTCCCTTTTAGTCATACTGCTGATCTGGTGGTATCTGGAGTGACGGATGATGGGCTGTGACAAAATTAAACAAATTCTCAAACGGAGCTTCACTCCGACGTGTGAAAAGTATGGCAGCAACTTTCCTGCTTCCAGTGTTCAAACACTGTGGAAAATTAGAGAGAGATTATTTTAATGGTGGTGTCGGAATGCTGGGCCCCTGTTTTAGTGGTGGTGGTGGGGGGGGGCTTTTTTCGACAGTGGAAATAAGTGAAAATACAACAGTCAAAACAGTTGAAAGCTCTCGGTTTCCGTATTCCGTTTTGCATGTCGGCTTTTCTGGAATAATGATGGTTTTGACATTCTCCCAATGTATTTTCCATAAATCTGACCCTCTTTAAACCCCAAGTATGTGAGCCTACGCTTCAGTTTCTCACCCTCATAACTGCATCAGAGCGGCATCCTGCTACAAGTTCCGACCCACACCGCTGTGGCTGTTCTTACAAAGGCGTGGGTTCTGCTGTATCAGTTTGAACCAGAGTTCGATCCTGAAAGTCCGGCAGAACAAGCTGGTAGATCCACCTTCACAAGCCAGACTGGAGCCGGATGTTTCAGAGTGGTCAGTTTTTAATGTTGTGGCTCTCTCTCTGTGTGAGAGTGTGCCAAGCTTGCCAGCAGGCGGGCAATAAGGATAGTGTTATGAGATGACATCATCTTGTAACACAGAAAAGGGCTGGAATTCCAAGAAGGATTTTCAGGCAGCCGGGAAAAGCTCCTCATAACTGCATAAATTATATCTTACTGTAATTTAATGGTACTTATTGGACAATTTACAGCAGCTAAATGCTAATAAGCACTCAACCATTTAAGACCATGAATGACACCATTGTGTTTAAACCTAAAAGTCTTTACACAGGAACTGATATAGTCAGGTTTTATGGAAGGAACCCCAGGTGTCCTAAAATGCCTGTTGGTACAGGTAAAATATGCAGGTGCATATATATATATGAAAATGCCTCCTGACTGTGAAAATTGGACAACTTAGCTTCTAAAGGGTTAAAGGGAAATTCCACTGTGTTTGTTTGTTTATTTGTTTTTTATTAATTCTGCATAGTTAGAAAGAGTACCTGACCTACAAATTTCTAGCATCTCCAGTAACTATAGCCTGTGTCTAGAGTGATTTGGTGTGAAATGCTCCATTCAGGAGAAACTTATCAAGACGGAATTGTTCACAGTGGTGGTAATAGGAACCAGATGTCTGAAGAGCCTGTAAAATTTCCCTCACAGAAAGTTATTACATGTAATAGTTATGAATATATAGAAGCAAGGCACCTCTCAATGAACCATTTCACACCAAACCACTCTGACTAACCACTGGTGGACCAAGTACACAAACCATATAGTTAAAGTAGAGATCCCCAAAGTAAAATACCTCCTCCCTTAACCCTCCACTGGAGTAAAAGTACTAAAGTACTAAAGTATTTCCCTTCAAATGTACTTAAGTATGGAGAGTAACACTAGCATGAAAATAAGATCAAAACAAAGTGACTGAGTTAATGCACACCAACACACTACTTACAGCACACTAACGCGTTACACTTACTGAGTTACTGTACACCAATGCACTACTTACACTAACACGTTACACTTACTGAGTTACTGTACACCAACGCACTAGTTACAGCACACTAACACGTTACACTTACTGAGTTACTGTACACCAATGCACTAGTTACAGCACACTAACACGTTACACTTACTAAGTTACAGTACACCAACGCACTAGTTACAGTACACTAACACGTTACACTTACTGAGTTACAGTACACCAACGCACTAGTTACAGTACACTAACAAATTACCCTTACTGAGTTAAGGTACACCAACGCACTAGTTACAGTACACTAACACATTACCCTTACTGAGTTACAGTACACCAACACACTACTTACAGTACACTAACAAATTACCCTTACTGAGTTACTGTACACCAACACACTACTTACAGTACACTAACAAATTACCCTTACTGAGTTACTGTACAGTACCAGGAAGAAGAAGAAGGTACCATATTGCAAAGCAATGTGCAACATAATAAGAGTTCTAGAGTTCTCATTTAGGGTTTTTAGGATTTTAGAATGTTAGTGTTTGGGGTTTGTTAGGGTTTTTGGGGTGGCATGGTTGTGCAGTGGTTAGCACTATTGCCTCAGCGCAAGAAGGGCTTGGGTTCAAATCCCAGACGGGTCATCTAGGGTCCCTTCTGGGTGTGTGTGTGCATGTCTGCCTCCATCTGCCCTGTGGTGAACTGGCAGCCTGTCCAGGGTGTTTCTTGCCTTCTGGCCAATGTAAGCTTAGATAGGAATCCCTCTGCAACCCAGAAAGATTAAAGAGGTTAGAAGGTGAGTGAAAGGGTCATTGCTCCAGTTCCAAATCTAGTGTTTGTGTGTTTTTCACATTTTTGATGTGTAGAAAGTGTCTTATTCTTTCATTCTTACACATCTGGCTCATTCTTATCTGCCATTTGCTGTTTTTCCAGCCTACACAAGACGTGAATACACATACGCTTTCTGGAAATATAAATTCTCTCTTTCGTTTCTTTCTTTTTTATCTTCAGCTATTCTCTTTTTCAGTGTGTGTGTGTGTGTGTGTGTGTGTGTGTGTGTGTGCATGTGTGTGTGTGTGTGTTTGCAAGGCAGGTGTCACACCCCCGCTCTGGCCGTGCGGCTGCGAGTGCAGGCGGCTGGCTAGATAAAGTGTGCTCCCTTCCTGTGTGAGGTTAAAGCTGCGCCGTCTCTCGGCTCGCTGCAGCGCTGCGAAAAACCACAGCCAGCCGCCGCCGCCAAACTCGCACACACACTCCCCTCACACACACACACACACACACTGGGGCTGACGCAGGACCAGCTCCCCGTGAGCCAACAGGGCGACGGAAACCACACAGCTGATCTCAGATCATGGTTGAAGGGTAAGTACTGCCGGCTGAGAGATGTGTGGTGTGGTTAGACGCCCAGGTGCTCCTCCAGCACGAAAACTGCTTTGAGAACTTCCGCCCCGCTCGGGTCTCATGCGTAATCTGATTACGCGCCATTACGAAGTCTGAGGCGTTACCGTTGTAAAGGCGGTTTCAGATTGAAATCTCTCCCTATCCTGCTCCCTCACACCTCCTGAACTGACCGACCTCCCTGACTGTTGGCACAGCGCTGACCCTCGCAGACATACGGGGTTATCTACAGCTACAGGCGCCGCTGTGGTCAGGGCCAAGGCTCGAAATCCAGTAAACAAGTAGAAATCCTTCACTTTCCAGCTAGCCCAGATGTGGTCGATTGCCTGAGGCATGTTTGGTGTCTAGATTTAGCTTCTTTGGGGTTTAAACTGGAGCTACTAGGCCAATATTCCTAACAAACAGTAAAGGTCAATGCTCACCGAAATCTTTTTTGGTCAATGCATTCATAAAATTTCTCTCAACCCTGATCAAACCACATCCAACACTTCCAGGATATGGCTTAATCCCTGTCTGGGAATCTGATTCAACCAATAAGCTTAACTTTTTGTGTGTACAGGCATATGGACCCTAATTCAAATCAATTGCTCCTTCAAATGTAATAGAAAGAACAGAAATCTCAAATGCAGTGCTGCAGGAATAAGCCTGCTGACATGGGTGCACACAAAAGGGAGCCGGATTCTGCAAGTATGTTGGATTCTGCAAGGGAGTCCGCATTCAGCACAACACCTGTTGTCTAAATGTGGCTTCCTGCTGCATTCAGCTGAAGATTTGCTCATTTGTATAGTTCAGAAACAGTCAAACTGTTCTATAAATCACATCGCCTGGGTGACCTTAATGAAGCACTGGATGTGCTTTCAGTGGGTTGAGAGAAGTTTTGGGGATGTAGTTACAGAAGAGATTTGGGTGACTATTGAATAGTGTTGGACTATTTGAAACCAGCCTTATAAGAGTGTTTCCCTACTTTTGAAACACCCTGTAGAACCTCAAATCTTCAAAATGAAACATTTACAGGAGAAGGAAAAAACTTACTTAACGTTTAATGTAAGTCAATGGAACTAGACTTATTTTTCCAGTCATTTTGGGTCATTTCTTTCGGTCCATTCATCTTGAAATTTACACATAATGTATAAGCCAGGAGGTTCTTTCAATGCACGTCAAAACCTGAACAATGACAGAAATTGAGATTTTGGAGAAGTTGGGGGATTTTGGAGAGGTTTTGTTCTGACAGCAGTGATATGTATGTACGTATGTATGTATGTATTTATGTATGTATACCCTGCGGTATACTGCACTCTAAAAATTTGAAATCGCTCTGTTGTTTATTTGAATCGTCTTTTTGTTGGCTTCACTTAATAAATGTATGTAAGTCAGTGAAACTGTGTTGGTTGCGATGTTTCAATGACATCGGGTGAATTGTCAGATTTACTTCATAAGTGTTTGTTTGGTCAGCATAATTTTAACATCCTTCCCATTGGCTCTTGGCATCATCTATTTGCATACTGTTTTACTTTTTTTTTTTCTTTGTGTTGTATTTTCCTCTGGCCTGCTTCCACTGCATAGCCTTTATTCTTCTATTCCACCATTGACTGCCTAGTTACATTGCTGTTGGCTGTAAGTGCAAGCTACCATGCACCCTACTGCAGAGTGTAACTCTGACAGCTCAGTAGCACAGTAGTAACTAATAATAAAAGGAAAAGAAATGAAATGATGTAGATCGAACTGAAACCTAGCTTCTGCTGTAATTACTAGAATGTAACCACATTAAGTGTAATATGTCTAATACATATTATGTCATATAAATGATCGGTCCAGCTGTTTAAAACTCATGTGTGATTTATTTGAATTCACTGAGTACATATTACTCAAAAGAGCATCTTAAAAGCTACTTAGCACAGCTGTATGAAACCACTTGGCATAACATTTTTAATTAAATCCATTATTTTATTTTTGGGCTTATGCATGAAAATAACCCTTCCAGTTAATTAGAATTGACTCAAATAACTTAGCGTTATCGTTAGCGTGACTTATTATTTGTTAAGTACATTTTACTCAAACAAGTGTCTTAAAAGCTACTTAACACAGCTGAACAAACCACTTGGCAAAACATTTTTAATTAAATCCAATATTTCAATTTTGGGTTATGCATGAAAAGAACTCGTCCAGGTCATTAGAAATTACTCAAATCACTTTAGTGTAACTTGTGAGTTGTATTTGTTAAGTGTGTTTTGCTCAATCAAGTATCTTAAAAGCTACTTAACGCTGCATGGGACCAATTGACATACAGTAAAATTTTTTAATTAAATCCAACATTTCATTTTTGGGTTGTGCATGAAAATAACCCGTCCAATTAATTAGGAATTACTCAAATCACTTTAGTGTGACTTACTTGAGTATGTTTTACTCAGTCAAGTATCTCAAAAGCTACTTAACACAGTTGCGTGGGACCACTTATACCACTCATAACATTTTTAACTAAATCCAACATTTCATTTTTAGAGTGTGTGAAAACTAACGTTTCATAATTTTTTACATTAATTATGAAACGTTAGTGTAATGTAAAATGGCTGCTGGTGCTTGCAAACAAACAAGCAAACATACAAACAAAGTAGCTGCAAGGTTGTTCTTATGACGGCAACTTTTCTAGTATGGATAACACGTTAATTACTTCCTCCTGCTTTGATGTGCTCACTGTTTTGAGGGTCCTGATGTACAAACACATGCAAAGCTGTTCGCTTGATACCGTTTGATGCATTTCATGTTCTTCAATCTTTGATCATGTTATTAAAATTGCATGTGCAGTAATATTAACATTTTCACCAAATTTGGGAAGCACGTTGGTAAATGTGGCTCTAATAGGAGTTGTTAGGAACATGAATGTTCAGCTGGATGGAGATTAGGATCCGTGATTTTAACTAGGCTAATTAGGACGAGTAAACACGTCTAGTATCCGATAAGGCCTGCGCTGGGTCTCGTTTAGATAGTGGCTATATGCTGTTGCTCCAGGTATCAGATAGTGGTTAATCCCTCACTGATAGTGACTTCAAAATTGCTTGACATTAGGCTCTACACATTCAGCACATGTGCACTGCAAAACTGCCAAACACTGTTATGATAGGAAAAGTTCTAACAGTAACTTTAATAGGTGAATAACACAAACATACACATTGAATAACATACTTATAAAGCAGTATCTGAGTATTCATGAACTCCTGATTGAACTATTCACTATATAAGACGCTTTAAGGAAGTAATTGACACTGTGTTGACTTCAAACAAACGTGATGGGAATTTGTTTTATCCCTTATGAAGCTTCATTCCCACAAAATAGAACTTATAAGCAGATATCTAGTTAAAACACCATTATGTAATAAACTTACCTTAAAATATCAGCTTCTAAATCATTTTGATGGTGCTTAATGATAGGGTGAATGACATCTCTATCATTGACATTCCGGGCTCGGAAAATTTGCTATAGTGCCATTTACACTACCAGTCAAAAGTTTAGGCACGGCTGCTCATAGAAGATTCTCCTGATATTCGTCTTAAAGCTTTACTGTAGAATAAAAGTGAAGAGATCAAACTAGAAAATAGCACTCATGGAATTATACAGTCCACCTTAAAAACCTCCAAAATGGAACTTTACAGGAGGATGAAACAGCTTTCTTAACCTGCAGTGGAGGCTGATAGAACAATATACCCCTTTACAACAAGACTACCTTTAGAAAGGATTTAGGAATAGGTTAAAGGGTTATTAATAAGGTCAAAAACGCCTTAAAACCATTAAAAACAGTTACTACACCCACATAAGAAGGCCAGCAGTGGTCTGTTGTTAGTCTAACAGTGAGCCCACATTCATTTACACCAATAAAGCTCAGGTTTTGATGTTTGATGATCTTCCTTTGTCTTTCCCTTCAATCACTATTAAACCTGTTAAAGCTTCAATACTTGTTCATATTCCTCATGTTCCTCGGTGTTATAACTGCTTAGTAATACTTTGTTAAGTGTTGATGACCTCCGAACAAACAACCATTAATAACCTTATTATAAACCATTTATAAACCCTTTATAACGGTAGCCTTATTCTAAAGTGGGACTGATTGTTTTCAGTTTCAGTCTGGTCCTGACCTGTGACCCTGAGCTTCCTAACAAACCAGCCCACATTACAGTACTTCTGTTAGTCTATACTGGCTCTGATGTGTGCACCTTCCTCCAACACTCTCTGCCAGGACTAGTCAGGCCATGGACTTTAATGTGTTCTTGGGGGAGTAGCTTTAGAAGGTGGGCTGAAAGCAGGGGGTGGGATTTGTTTTCTAAATGGGTTAGCTAACACTTCCTGGTTTCTACAAAATCACCAACTCCAGCTTTAACTGAGTAGTCAACGAACTTTGGTAAACTGGTTGAGCTAGCAGCTAAGGGGGTTATTACTTTTTCACAAAGGGCACAGTATTTTTCCTTCAATAAATGAAATCGTCATTTAAGACAGCATTTTGTGTTTACTGGGGAAGGAATTGGGAAGCGGCAAATACACTCATCAATAAAAGAATAGCTGCACCCAGAAGGAGGTGTGGCATTGCAGTGCTGTTGGGAAGGAAGATAAAGGTTACCAGGATCAATAAATGATGATAAATTTAGACTGATATGATCAATATTTATTGAGCTACACGTACAGAAGTAGTGTCTCACAGTATGGTGTTGGGCCACCATGTCTGCTTATGCAACATGCCAGACGTCTCAGCATGGAGTTGTAGAGGTTCTTAAAGGTGTCCTATGATAATCCATCCCATGCAGCTTGAATATTCTCACACAGTTCCTGCAGATTGTGCGGTAGGGGTGGAGGTGGAGTGACACCAGTTCTTCTGGATGTGTGAGAGGTGACAACAAATTGTTCAACTTGGTGCTAACCACGGTGCCTCCACCCACAAATACGTTGGTCGTCTCCACCGAGACAAAAGCGGGACTCGTCACTGAAGATGACCCGCTGCCATTCTGAGTCACTCCATGACAGTCTGGCACGACACCATTGCAGTCTTTGGTGACGTTGACGTGGTGTTAAGG
>CM067481.1:34869960-34882662 GCA_034552555.1 Semaprochilodus insignis | reverse complement strand
TTTCTTTCTATCTTTCATTCTTTCTTTCTTTCTTTCTATCTTTCTTTCTTTCTTTCTTTCTTTCTTTTTTTCTGTTCAGCATGTTTTCAGTGTGTTTTTCTATTTATTCATTAGCTTTTTAATTGTAGGTTTTAAATTGTGTGTCCTTTTTAGTTTGCTTTTCTACTCACAGTTAACTTATTTATGTATTTAATATTTTAGTTTATTACTCACTTTTTTATTTTAAGCACTTAATTTTAAGTTATATTTAGTTTGATTTTTTTGGTGTTTTTCAGTCATCAGCAGCAATCCTTATTTATTTATTTATGTATTTATTTTACTAATTCATTATTTTTGTAATTAATTAGAGACTTTTTAATTTTAGGAACATTTTATTATGAACAACTGTTGTTCACTCTGTTCAGTCATCAGAATTAAATTTACTTTGTTATACTTGTTATACTTGTTATACTTTGTAATTACTTAATTAATTAATTGCTTATTGAAGTATTTTATTTTTTCATTAATTACTCACTTTTTTACTATTTAGATGCTATTGTGGGTTATTTAGTATCTAGTATTGTTTTAAGTTAAAGTTTTTATTTGTTTTCATTTATTTTAGGAGCATTTTACTTTAATAATAATATCATGAATTTATATTTTGAATAATTTAATAACTTTTGTGTATATGAATTCTAGTAAATACGTTTTGGTGCAGAGTCTGTGATAAGGCCGTTACTGTGGATGAAATAAAGCTGGGTAATAGAGGTAGTAGTGAAGTGTCTCCAAACTGGATGCCACTGTGTTTGGTAACAGTGATGACCTCTGCTTGCCTTTATGTCTAAAAACAGAGTTCCCCCAAACGCCCCTAACACCCCCTTAAAGTACTGTTCGCTCTTTTGGACCCTCAGTCTGAACACCACTTCTCAAACACCACACAGACACCAGACCTGCTGTCCTCCTGATCTGATTACATCATTTCAATGTAGACTGCCACTGACCGCTCTCTCTCTCCTCTCTCTCTCTCTCCTCTCTCTCTCTCTCTCTCTCTCCTTCTCTCGTTCTCTTTCTCCCCTCTCTCTCTCACTCTCTCTGTGCTTCTCTTTCTCCATCTCTGTCTCTCTCTCTTTCTCTCCCTCTCTCTGTTACCGTAGAACGCTCAGCTGATGATTCACCTGCTCTGTGGTGGCGGTCGGCGCTGAGCGGCATGATTAAAAAGAGTGGTGAGATTGATTAGCTGTAAACAAAGTGAAAGGAGTCATGTGGGTGGGGATGGAGGTGTGGAGGGGATGAACAGAGTGACAGTGAAACTAGAGAGATAGAAAGATTAAGGAGATGAAAGAGTGAGACAGAAAGAGAGAGAAAGGATGTTAGAGAAAGAGAGAGAGATATGGAGAGAGTGGGATAAAAAACAGAGGAAAGACGAAAGGTAGTGAGACAGACAGAGACAGAGAAAACAGGAAAAGATAGAGACAGAGAATGAAAGAGAGATGGAGAGTGTGGGGTTGAGAGGCAAAGAGGAAGAAAGACAGATATGAAGATAGAGCGAGAGTAAGAGATGGAAAAAGAAAGGCTAAGGAAAGACAGGAAGACAAAGAAAGAGATAAAGAGAGAGAAAAGTCAGTGGGGAAGATAAAGAAAAAGAAAGAAAGAAAGAAAGAAAGATGGGGAAAAGAGTGATTACAAAAGACAGTGAGAAGGAGAGAGAGAGTCACAGAGAGAAACAGAAGGAAAGGATAGAGAGGGTGAAAAAAAGAAAGCATGAGATGGAGAGGGTGAGAGACAGCCAGAGAGAGAGAAAGAAAGGAAAAGAGACATGAGACTGAGGAAAGATGAATGGCAGTGAGAGAGGGAAAGAGAGAGAGACAGAGAGGGAAAGAGAGAGACTGAGAGAGGGAAAGAGAGAGCGACTGAGAGAGGGAATGAGAGAGAGACTGAGAGCGGGAAAGAAAGAGAGACAGAGAGAGAAAGAGAGAGAGACTGAGAGAGGGAATGACAGAGAGTGAGTGAGGGAATAGAGGGAGAAAGGAAAGAGATAAATGGAAAGAGGGAAGTCAAAAGAGACAGCAAGAGAGATAGATGGAGAGACAATCCAAAAAGAGAGAGAGAGAAAAAAGAGAAAGACAGCGTCATCAGAAACAAAGAGTGAAGGAAGGAGGGAGGGGGGAGGAGTTCTCTCTGCATGTCAGTCGTTCTCTCTCTCTCTCTCTCTCTCTCTCTCTCTCTCTCTCTCTCTCTCTCTGGTAGAGTGAAAGATGTTCTGCACACGAGCGATCCCACACACATGCTGACTCTCAGCACCTCACAACTCCACCACCACATTCATTTCTCTCTCTCTCTCTCTCTCTCTCTCTCTCTCTTTTTCCCTTGTTCATTTCAACGTGACCGTTTTAGAAATTCCTAATGGAAATAAATAAATAAAAGCTGAAGTGATGTAAAGGGAAGTGAACCTGCTCACTGTGTTGATGTGTGTTTTACAGCTTTTATAATCTTATAAACTCATTTTTATCCAGGACTGTAAATGTCATACGGCACAACCGCAAATAAAACCATTGTTATCTGCCACTGCTGAAGGCTGAGAACTAGTGTTTGTACCTGGATAGCTGTATAAACCTTCATACTTAAACTCATAGTTACATATATATACATATATACCAATAAACGAATGAACAAACAATTATAGCAAATTTCCATATTTTTCTAGAGTCACACTAACCAACCAGGCTTCAGAGCAGTGGTCTTCCAGCACCGCTCCAGTGGCAGCCAGTTACAGCAGCTCGTCTTTTTACTTCTTTTTTTTCGTCTTTTTTAACACCTTCTTTTCTTAAGTAGTGAAGTTGATCCTTTCTTTCTTGCACCAAAGGGAGAACCAGGAGACGAGATTGAGGGGTTGAGTTCTTTATTTCAAGGCGATTCAAGTCGAGTCTCAGCTCTTGTCCGAAAACAGTATCTGGACACCCAGTTTTTATAACCCCCAAAGATCATACACGAGGGGTGTAGTCTTAGAACTAGGTTTGTTGGTGGTGTTTCACCAGATGGTCAACTTCTCCTAACCAGTAATAGCCTGAAGGTATTTGACCTTTAACCTACAGCTATATACCCCTGATGATAACCCTTTCCCAGGACTCAGATCCTGACGTAAATGCATGAAATGCAAGTTCTGCTCTGGGAACGCAACTCTTCCCAGAGAGTAACAAATGGTTTTACAAATGGCAAGACACACCAACAATATACAGAAGCGTTGACCTTATACACTGTAGTGGTATCATGAAAACATTGATATCCGACAGTAGTTAAGTTTTATACGTCTTCTGAGTTTTTTGATAGTGTCTATTTTAATTAAATTAATCAATTTTAATTCATGTCCAGGACATTCAGTTTTTTTCTGCTTGTTTGGGGACTTTTGTTTTTCGAGCAGCCACCACTCCATTGTTTTGTCATACTCTGACTGTCTATATCATCACTACTTATATAACTGATATAAGAGAACCGTGACTATACAATATCTATACAATATCTGTGCAATATCTTTCAGTAACTGTGCAGTATACAGTATATCTGTGTAATTACACATGTAAAATTGTTCATTTGTATAGTTTATTTTATTAGAGATTTATTTATTAGACATTTATTTGTTTTTATAATTTCTTAAAATGTGTATTTTGTCTAACTTGCACTTTGTGTACCTCTTGCTCTGTATATTCTGCTGTAATAATGCAAATCTCCCCATGTGGTATAATAAAAGGCTATCTTATCTAATTATGCAATGTCCTATCCACTCTTCCCTAAAATCATTTCAGAATAAAAGTCCTTTGTTGCATTCTAAAATATTGCGGTGAAGAAGAAGAAGAAGACGTGGGAAACACAGGGATGTAAGTGAACGCTTTGGTTCACTTTTGGCTTTGGTTGATCACAGCAGGAGAGGAGAATGGCTTCTCATCACTGCTGAATGGCCGGGATAGCAGGCAGGTCACTTCTGACCACACAATGCCTGTTCATGGTAGCCAGTAAACCCACTTCTGGCACCAGCTCTAAGTGTCTCTGGTGGGCGGTAGTAAATGTCACCAGGCCACACCACCAGCAAGTCCCTGCAGCCGGCCACTGACAGGAGTCTTCATCGGCCTTCTCTTTACCTGTCCTGCNCATTCCTATCCCTGTATTCCGAGACGACCGCAAAAATCCCCAGATTTGAATCTGTGGGACCACCAGGTAAAACGCCAGGGAAGGCATCCACCAAATCTAGCCCAACTAACCAATACTTTGATGCAGGAGTGGCTGAACATTGATGTGGCCCACATCCAGAAACATGTCCAGGCCATGCCAAATCCAATCACAGCTGTTATGCATGCTCATGGAGGTATTACACGCTATGAGGTGTGTTTCAGTCACAGGTGAGCTTATATTATCATCAAATGCATTTAATACTAAATTCTAATGACTGTCCTCAGACATTCTCTTTCCCCTGCAAGCCTAACTGATTAAGAGAAGTGGCTAGTTCACACTGCATTGCTAGCAAAGTACAACTACCTGTCCAAAAGTGCAAGGAACTACTTTGTCGAAATAGAAATGAATGTTTCTGAATCCGTGTCGGTGACTGGGGGTGTCCCCCAGGGTTGGAGTCTTGGGCCGCTCTTATTTCATTTATGCATGCATCCCCTTGGCCAAATCCTATTAGACTATGGGATATCTTACCACAGCTATGCAGATGACACTCAGATCTACTTAGCCCTCTGCAACTATGGTCCCCTTGACTCACCTGCCTTGTGGACATCACTAACTGGAGGGGACCAAACTTCCTGTAGTTGAATAAAGATAAAACAGAGGTTGTCTTTTTTGGGGAACAGCAATGAGAGGCACAGACTAGCTGCATATCTGGATTCAAGAGCCCTGAAATCAAAAGAACTAGAACATAACACATAACCTAGCATGTGTTCTGTTGGACCCTGATCTCAGTTTAGATAAGCATGTCAAAGCAGTCACAAATTCAGACTGATCACTGTAATGGTCTCCTAATTGGACTTCCAAAAAAGCTCTCACTAGGGGTAAACACATCGCCACCACTCTTAAAACCTGACACTGGATACCAGGATGTATACAGAATAGACTTTAAGGCACTGTTACTGGTCTATACATCACTTAATGGTGTAGGACCAGCATATTTATCTGATATGCTGCAGCAATATGGGCCCGAGTAGAACTCTCATATCACTAGGAACCAGTAAGTTAGTCCTGCTTAGCTTGTAGAAGCAGTGCTGCGCTACTATGCTGCTTGTAAATGGAACCGGTTGACAGAGAGCATTGGAAATTTGCCAACACTTTTAAATCCAGGCTGGAAACGTTCCCGTTTGAGCACATTTCAGCTCAGTTTAAAACATTGTTAGCTCTACATCCCTCCTGTTCTGTAACCTCACTTCTTATCCTAATTTGATTTTGTTTATGTTGAATTTTCTTTCTTTTAAATGTATTACTTTAATCATTGTCATGTTTGAATTATTTGTATTCATAAATAAGAAGCAAAAAATGCTGGAGAAATAAAAGAGCCGTTAGCCATTCCTTCTGTGGACACCTCATCCTGTTTAATGGGAATTTTATGGCAAATGTCAAGGTGCACATTCCGGTGAAAAGCCATATAGCAGCCATCCGCAAGGGTGAAGGATGCAAAGCCTTAGCGGTAAAGGTATGTTAGCAGAGGATTCCATAAGGAAAGAGCTTAACACTAACTCAAAGTGTTTTAGTTATGCCATGCTAGCCCCGTTTAGGTATGCTGTTTGCCAGCTAACAGCTAATCACAGTATACCCAGTAGGCTCCTTCAGACTCGCCTACACCACTGACACTCACGGACATTTTTGCTAACTGTTAGTCAAATTGGAAAACTACATGAGTGTCTGAGGAGGCCTCTAGCCTATAGATGTGATTGCCATTCTGCTTCATGGGGCAATGATCATAAAGAATGAGCGTTTTAATATAACCGACTTCCTTGGCTGCGTCCTATAGGCAATTCCGGCACAAAAAAAAAAAAATTCCACAAGACGGAATAGTGAAATTGCCCCTATGCATATTAAAAACACTTGTCATCGGGACGTCACGAAGGCGCGGAGAGGACGAGGGGTACAGTTGTCCCTCTGAGGCCCTTTTCCTCTCAAAAGCATCAAATTAGATTCAGGGAAAATAGCCCCTGCCTTTTTCCGCGCTGCGTTTTTGCATATAGAGAAACGGGACTCACGCAAATAGCGCATGTTACAAAGACAAATTGGTAAATCAGGTTTGAAATGAAAATGACATTCCGCTGTGAGGAGAACATGGAAACGTGTGCGGTGAGAATTAGGGCTGTTAAAGTGTCACGCCTCTAAGGTGTTCCGAGACGTCCCCGAATAAAACCCTCGTAGGAAAGAGACGGAATATTTCCAGAGACAACATCCTTAACGGAGAACACTGTGCTTAAGTGACTGAGAATAGCCTGTCTGTGGCCAGTATGGTCTAATATATAGAAGTGTGTTTGAGTGATTTAGACCGAGGCAGAAGAACAGCATGAACGAAGCAATGCTAACTGTTTTCTACTTGAACATTGAAGGTCCATGTTTAATGTGAAATGCTCGAGAGTCAGAATCGTTCAGAGTGGTGGTGATAGGAACCAGACATCTGAAAAGTTCAATGCATATTTTTGTGACAAGGTTTTGTCCTGAAATATATTTCTTAAATACACTCCTCGTCAAAATAATAACAAATAGCTGCACCCAGAAGGAATTAACCAACAGGAAGGAAACTTGGTGGGTAGGTTTGACATTATAAGAGATGCAAATGATACCGGTTTCACACTCGGTCACGCATGTGACGTAAGCAAGGACAGGCCTTATCACTGTAGCTAACTGACCCAACAGCCAGGACTGTGGACCTTCAGTGAGCAGTGATGCCCTCCATGTGTCATCCTGTTAGTGCCAGCACCATTGGCAGACGGCTGCACGATACAGGACTACATGCACACAGAACGTTATGACGACTACCCTTAACACCAACCACTTAACTCAGAATGGCAGCGGGTCATCTTCAGTCCCTCTTTTGTCTTGATGGAGACGACCAACAAATCCGTGTGTGGAGGCACCATGGTCAGCTCCAAGATGAGCGGTTTGTTGTCACACGTCCAGAAGGCCTGGTGTCATTCCACCTCCACCCCTACCGCACCATCTGCAGGAACTGTGTGAGGATATTCAAGCTGCATGGGATGGATTATCACAGGACACCATTAGGAACCTCTACAGCTCCATGCCGAGACGTCTGGCATGTTGCGTTAGCAAACATAGTGGCGCAACACCATACTGAGAGACACTACTTCTGTATGTGTAGCTCAATAAATATTGATCATATCAGTCTAAATTTATCATCATTTATTGTTCCTGGTAAACTTTATCTTCCTTCCCAACAGCACTGCAATCCCACACCTCCTTCTGGGTGCAGCTATTCTTTAATGAGGAGTGTATATGTGGATGTAGGTGGACGGGTACATGCAGGGCAAGCAAGGTAATATAGTCCCCAGAAAAACCTCAGATTAAACATTATTTTAACATAATCTATATCACATGCACTCTTAAAAGGGTTCTTTTTCCATGTTTACATGGTTCTTTGTAGGGTGAAGTGGTCTTAATGTATTGTATATGGTTTTATATAGAACCCATTTGAAAAGTGTTCCCCATAGCACCAAAAGGGGTTCTTCTATTGCTCCTCAAGGTTGTAACAATAAAAGAAGCCTTTTTGGTGGTATGTAGAACCATATACAACACATTCACTGTCAGTTCAAAATCCCATTTCACCATGTACAGAACCTTGAAGCATGGAAATGGTTCTCT
This sequence comes from Semaprochilodus insignis, assembly GCA_034552555.1. NCBI lineage: Eukaryota > Metazoa > Chordata > Actinopteri > Characiformes > Prochilodontidae > Semaprochilodus > Semaprochilodus insignis. Next base: position 34,874,841 of record CM067481.1, on the reverse strand, counting down.
ATGGGAGTTATAGTTCTAAATAGGTTTACTGAAGAACCCTTGAAAATGTGATAGTTACATGTGAGAGTAACTATTTGCTAAGCGAAGCTACACATGTCTTGAGTTTTTATACAGTCTGAAAAAAGATGGTTCTCTATAGAAGTCATGGTTCTAAACAGGTTTTCTTTGTTTAGACTGTATAAAAACTCAGAAGCTAAGTGTAGCTTAACTTAGCACATAGCTATTCTCATGTGACCCCTGGTTCCTATCACCACCACTGTCAAGATGTCAGCTATTTGCTAAGTAAGGCTACACGTGCCTTCTGAGTTTTTCTGCAATGTAAAGAAAGAAAAATGGTTCTTCAAAGGTTCTTCAGTAAACCTATTTAGAACTATGACTTCCATAGAGAACCATCGTTTTTTAGGCTGTATAAAAACTCAGAAGACACATGTAGCTTCACCTAGCAAATAGCTATACTCATGTGACCTCTGGTTCCTATCACCACCACTGTCAAGAAATCAGAGTCTGCATGCTTCTCTACAGTGAACCATTGCATATCTAATCATTGTGACTTTCATTTTTCTGTCCATCTTAACTCACTCACATAATTAATCCAAAAAGAATTTCACAGTAATCACCGCAACCCACATACTGTATTTACACATACGTGGCTATATTCGCTCCAGAGGGTCAATAACCGAAGTTTAAGAGTGCTTTCATGCCTGCTTTGTTTTTTTGTGGCCCAATCAAACTTTGACAGGTGTGAACACTCCACTTGGACTCGAGTGCACACCAAACTGAACCGTGGTCAGCCAGAAATTGCAGGTCTTGGTCCATTTCCAAGTTCAAACTGTGGTTCAGTCTGCAGCTGGTGGGAGTGCATTTTTACAGTAGTTCAAACCAAACAAGAGAACTCACCGTGCAAGTCAGTTCTGCCTGTTTTAGCACTGGACTATTTACAGATGGGTGTATTGTTCTTGCAGTACTTGCTGCTACTAATAGCAAACAAGCCAAAGTGAAGGATTAGATTTTGACACATCGGTCTGGGGTGCCGGCGATCTGATTGGTTTAATTCAGATTTAAAGGAGTAATTTGTAAGATGATGCAATAAGTCAAATTCATACTTCATGCAGTCCCTCTTCTTCCCTCTTCACTCCTCCGCCAAGTTTTCCTACCACACTCTAAAAAATGAAATGTTGGATTTATTTAAAAATGTTATGTCAACCGGTCCCACACAACTGTGTTAAGTAGCTTTTAAGATATTTGACTGAGTAAAGCATACATATCGGATTCAAGTCACACTAAAGTGATTTGACTAAGTGCTTTTTAACTGTACAGGTTATTTTCATGTATTCCCCAAAAAGTGAAATGTTGGATTTATTAAAAATCCTCATGCCAAGTGGTTCCATGCAGTTGTGTTAAGCAGCTTTTAAGATGCTCTTTTGAGTAACATGTACTCATACTCTGTCCAGAATTTTAAGTGGACAGATAACTATGTAATAATCATATTCAACTTTATGTGGTCATGTTTCATTAATTAAAGTAGGAAAAATTCATTTTAAGTTAGATCTGCGTTATTTGATAGGTTTCTACTGTACTACTAAGCTGCCATAGAATTATACTCAGCAGTAGGGTGCATGGTAACTTGCACTAACAGCCAACATCAATGTGGCTAGGCAATTAACTGTGGAACATAAAAAGCGGTATACAATGCAATGAAACGTGCTTATTTTTTACTGTGAAAACTGAATAGTAAAAGTAATTTCACCATAAAACAATTATGTAATGCAAACAATACCAGTGTTTCATTTCTTAGAGTGCAGTCTGAAGTTTTCCTACCAGTTTTTATTTGTTTGTTTCTTTTAATCCCAGGATTATAAGGCTTTATGCTACCTCTCCAACCACACATGACTTTGTATTGTAGTCTTCGGGAAATGAGACATAATGATGTTCAGTATCTAATCTTTGAAGTCCTGTACACAGCCGAGTCACATTTTTATGACCACTTTCTACTTTCAACGTTGGCAGCGTGTGGCTCATGAAGGAAGTCACGTGTCGTGTGCTGGCTTGGTGGGTATATAAGGTGTGCAATAGGCTGTCTGCACACATGTCCCGCTTTGCTGTCATGGGTGAAAGTGCAATACATGCAGATTGTCTTCTCTGGGGCAGATGGGATCTTCCAGCAAGACAATGTGACATGGCTAGACATGGCACTTGGGTAGAAATGTCCAACATTGGTTGGAAGAGCATGACCAAGACTTCCAAGTACTACCCTGGCCCCCTAATTCCCCAGACTTGAAGCCAGTTGAGCATCTGTGGGACGATCGTTGTGTTCGCTTTATGGATTCCCCCTCAACACACTCGTCAGCAGCTGTGGGAAGATGCACTGCAGTCAGCATGGCTCCAGATACCTGTGACAACCTACCAGGACCTTACTGAGTCACTCCCAGCCCGTCTAGCTGCTGTCCGTTCTGCACACGCCGTTTACTCTGGATATTAGTGTCATAATAATGTGACTCGACCATGTAGAATGTTAGAATGAAGCCAAACTCCAGAGGTTGGTACACCATGATGTACTCTGTCCATTGTTCCAATGTAAAACCAACCAAACTAATAACAGCGCAGAAGCCCAAACTCTAGTGCAGGCTGTAGCACACGAACTGGGTGTAGGAACAGCTTAAAGAATACAATTAGTCTGCAGCAAACAGTCTGAACAAAATCGAGAACTGTAGAATTGTTTGCATATAAAAGAGACAATTATGCTGATTTTCCGTTCCAGTGAAGCTCCTGCGTTGGATGCCAAATGCCACAACACCGTTTGGCTGCTTTTGTACCGAATAATCCCAGATGCCAAATACCACCTACGGACTGCGGAGCCGTGGTGCTGTTGAACATCATACAGCCTGGAATGAAATCAAAGCCACGGACGTAAATCATGGCCTACAGCCCGGTCCATGTAAAAGAACTGGTATGGCAGTGTGAAATTGGCCACTCTGAGTGAGTGAGTGGACACCTCTGGCCTGCTAATCTCCTGAGTTCACCCATTCTGAGACCACAGCCTAAGGGCTGACAAATGACCTTAATGAAATTGGACAATTCAGCATACATGCATAAAAGGATCTTAAATATTGATGCGGTAGATTACCCTAGCGGTGGATATTCGGACGTTTAATATTTTAAGTACCTGGCAGACTAGGGCTGATAAATCGAGGCCGGCGAGGGGGGTGGGGGGTAATGGGGGGTTTGTCTGCGTACGTTTGCCTGGGAACGTGTCAGTTAGTGGACGGCCTGCACATAAAAACACTTTGATCCGTAACAAAACCGTACATTCCGAGCCGCGGCGGAAAATTAATTCCCCGTTGCATCTGACAATGGGCATTCTGTTCCATTGATTTATTATTAAAGATTACTGCCAGGCATATGGAATCAAATGAAAGCAATAGATTTTAACTCATACAAGAGCATCAAAGTAGGTTTATTACAGTTTCATCAAGCATGCTCACTGTTCTCCTAGAACGGCACCAGCGTCATTCAATTACAGCATTCAGGACACATTACCTGCAGTCATCACCTCGGATATTACAGGCAACGTTACGAACGCGTTGCGTTCTGTAGTTGGCTGTACGGGTTTGCGTTGCACGAATGTGCCGGGTTTCTGGTTAAGATAAAGATTTTACGGATGCTCGCAGCTCATCGTCGGATTCCGCATGTGCTAAGCAGGAATTTATACAAGGGTGACTATTCGTGCTTTTATCGTCACTGCCATATGAGCTGCAATGACAAACCAACACATCACAAAGGGGCTGCGATAACAGAGAGAAGGTAAAGGTCAGTTATCAGGAAACACTGGAGGTGGCAATGGAAAGCTTAGGCTGTAGAAACTCTGAAACTGAACTGCTGTCTAAAAACAAAACATGGTCTAGTTTACAGTGTCTTCCCTCTCAAATTAAAAGTGCAACTTCTGTTTCTGTCTATCTCTTTCTTTCTGACTCGGCAGGATGCCATAATCTCACATTAGTATCTCAAAATACCTGAAATTTAATCACTCATTATGTCAACGCCCTGTACAATTCTGAAGTTAATCATTCTTGAGAAGTCATACTAGGTGAATATTCTGTGATTATTTTGCATAAATGAGTCAAACTTCAGAGAAATAAGCCATTATTTTGACATTTAACATTATTGCAACACATTCACAATAAGCTAATAAGCTGTTATTTCAAAGTAATAGGTCACAATTTTGATGTAGTAAATCAAAAGTCTAAGAAAATAAGCCATTACTTAAGACTAGGTGAACATTTTGAGAAAACATGTGATTAAGATGTAAGTTTGAGATATTGACCCAATATTACAGGAAACTAAGTTATTGCTTTGAGAAACAACATTAAACTGAGAAAATCAGTTATGATTGTTTTAAGTCCAAATTTTAAGAAGTCATTTTTTGATATTGTAAAGTCAAATTTTTGAGAAACTACTAGATTAATAATCCATTGAGACACTAATAATTCATGTTGAGACACTAAGCGAATATTACAAAAAGAAAGTTTTCATTTGAAGACGATAAGTCAAAATTCAAAATTGTAGTAAATTATTTTAGATTTTTATTTTATATACATATGTTTGTATTATTTTGAGATTTTAACTCTTTTTGAGATAAGTCATTACTTTGAGATAAAAAGGTTAACACTTGAGAACATAAGTCATTATTAAAATAAGTAACCATTTTGAGACACTATGCCAATATTTCAACAAAATAAACCACGCTCAAAATCATGAGAAATTAGTCATTATTTCATGATAATGCATCAGAATTTTAAGGAAATCACTTTTAAGGAAATCACTTATGTTGACACATTAACCCAATATTACAAGACAATAAGTCACTACTTTGAGAAACGACAG
>CM067481.1:34854042-34865497 GCA_034552555.1 Semaprochilodus insignis | reverse complement strand
AGGGGCTGGGCGGCTGGTCGGGGGGGCTGAGGGCGGAGGGGGTGGGGGTGCAGGATTGGTCTTTTTTTATTATCAACCTTGTGCCAGCTGACAATGTCATTATTTCTGTCTGGACATATCACCATGCAAATGCATTTACTAATAATGAAGGTTGGAGGGCGAGATCATGTTTTATAGACAGCACTGGATAAACATATTCATGAGCAAGAAGGTAGGAAATATGAACAAACTGACATACTGGAGAGAGTTCCCTCTCTAAAACACGCCGCACATACAAGCCAAAAAATGAATGTACTTAGAGCTCGTATTGCGCGTATTGCAATATAACAGGTGAACAATTGGTGACACCTTATTTGGAATGGTCTCTTTTAGATGAAACAGATGCTCAACAGACTCTCAGGAACGGAACAACAACATTACCAATACTGTAGCAACAATGAAGCATCTGAATCCCTACAGTAGATTATCATGAGATGTTTAATTACTGTGTTTATAGATTTATCAATAATAAATAATATTGGTCTTTTTCACATTATGTGGGTCCAAGTGTATATCTGTATAACAGGTACATATAACAGGTATAATACAGACCATTTCAACATCTTTAGCAAGCAGACATGCTGCTGACACCATCCTGTACCTGGAGTTTAACTGCATTAAGGTTTGGTTAAGGTTAATTAGGTGTTGGGTTGAGGTTAAGGTTGGAGTTAGGGCTAGGGTTAGGGTTAGAATTAGGTTTTGGGGTAGGTTAAGGTTGGAGTTAGGGTTATAGTTAAGGATAGAATTAGGTTTGGGATTAAGGTTGGGGTTAGTGTTAGGGTTGGGTTTTGGGTTGATCTTGGGGTTAGGGTTAGGGTTACTGTTGGGATTTAGGTTGGGGTTAGGGTTAAGACTAGGGTTAGGATTGGATTTTAGGTTAAGGTTAAGTTTTATGTTGGTCTTAGGGTTAGGCTGTATGTTGGGTCTTAGGTTGAGGTTAGGGTTTTTGGTTGGGGTTAAAGTTGAGGTTAGGGTTTAGGTTTAGGTTTTAGATGGGGTTAAAGTTAAGGTTAGGGTTTAGGGTTGGGTTTTAGGTTGGCTTTAGAGTTAAGGTTAGGGTTTAGGGTTGGGTTTTAGGTTGGCTTTAGAGTTAAGGTTAGGGTTTAGGATTTGGTTTTAGGTTGGCGTTAAGGTTAAGGTTAGGGTTAGATTAGGTTTTGGGTAAGGTTGGGTTTTGGGTTGAGGTTTAGGTTAAGGTTGAGTTTTGGGTTGAGGTTAGGATTAGTGTTATGGGTTATGGGTTTTGGGTAAGGTTAGGTTTTGGGTTGAGGTTAGGATTAGTGTTAGGGTCAGGGTTAGGTTTTGCTGAATGGAAGTAACATATTAAGGACACTTAACTGAACATATCAACAACACATCTACTGTTCCCTTACTGGTATGTTGTTGATGTGTTACTGGTACTCTGTTAAGAGTTTATTAATCATCTACAAAAGACCACTTACGATAAAATGTTACCAAACGATTCAATATGTTAACTTTCATTGTGTTCCATTCCATACTTATATGGGCCAATGCAACAAACAGGAGGGTGCCACATCTCCAAAAGTGCCAGTGCGAATTTTATTAATTCTTTAAAAAAAAAAAAAGACTGACAAAAGATAACCAGGCCACAGAATGACTGATTGATTAAAACAGACTAGTCTTTGCATTACAACAGAGTTCAATTCAGTTGAATTCAGTTCAGTGTGCTTTAGAATTAACACAGCACATAATTCTACGTTTGTATTACCAAGATATTACCAAGGGTTCATAGACCGACTATTCCACCAGCATAATAGACGTTAACTCAGGTATGTTTTAGTAATTTGGTAGTGTCCAGGTACTGGCTCCTTCAGTCACGGACGTGCAAGGGGCTTGGCCATTCACAGCAGTCATGCACAGACCACCACAGGAGCGCCAGACTCACAGTAAGACAGACAATCTTGTAAATAGTCGTGGCTGTTGTCTTAAAGTTGTTTAAACGTGTAATTCTGTGCTGGGCTGAGGGGCTGGTTGGGTGGGTCAAGCAGTCGATGTTTCCCACGTCTCCTCTTAAGGCAATTTTGAATCTAGGAGAGTTTGATTAGTTCTACCACTGTTGGCTTAAAGAGGTGTACAGGTGTTGCTTGTGCTGTTCCATAGAACTGGGGAGGAATGGCATCTCATTCTACACCGAGGCCACAGGATGGGTGAAGAGCTTTATTAGAAAGCATGTGACCTTAAAGCATAAAACATTATGAAAGGATTTTACCTTGAAATAACACTCACCAGAACTGTGTAACACTTTACGGCAGCAAGTCACACACCAACAGCTATGGATCTTTAGCTGGCTATAAGAAGAAGCCAGTCCAGAATTCCCAGCATGGACACCATGGCAGAGGCTGTGAAGTGACGAAAGAAGATTTTGTCGGAGCAAGCGGGAAAGAAAAAAAGAGAGAGTGACTGAGCAAGATACCGAACGAGAGTAAATCTCGAACTGGCTTTTACTCATTAACAAGAGTTGAAAGGATGTAAGACAGTCTCACAGCTAATGGGAAAACAACTGCCAGTGTTAATTATGAAAGCTTATGGGCTGTAACCATATCTGTGTTATCCCTGTCTCACAGAGTTTTGTTGTTTTTCCGGATGCCAAAAGTCGTCTAACCTCAGTCCCATTTCCGGCTGCATGCAAAGAAATAAACTCACAGCAGCGGTTTGGTCAGTCTCTACCTTGTAACTCCATATGGTTCTTTCTGTTCTGATGTTGTCTTTGCTGGTGTCATGCCAAATTCCGTTTCCCCCACAGAATCCGACTCCCCTTCGTGTGCACATGCGTCATTCTGGCATATGGATGCTTTCAGTTTACAATTGCAATTTGCACATCATAATGTACACTCATCATCAATAGAATAGCTGCACCCAGAAGGAGGTGTGGGATTGCAGTGCTGTTGGGAAGGAAGATAAAGGTCACCCGGAACAATAAATGATGATAAATTTAGACTGATATGATCAATATTTATTGAGCTACACATACAGAAGTAGTGTCTCTCAGTATGCCGTTGTGCCGCCATGTTTGCTAACCCAACATACCAGACATCTCGGCATGGAGCTGTAGAGGTTCCTAATGGTGTCCTGTGATAATCCATCCCATGCAGCTTGAATATCCTCACACAGTTCCTGCAGATTGTGCGGTAGGGGTGGAGGTGGAGTGACACCAGGTCTTCTGGACATGTGACGCCTGACAACAGGACGTTCATCTTGGTGCTGACCACGGTGCCTCCACACACGGATTCGTTGGTCGTCTCCACCAAGACAAAAGCGGGACTCGTCACTGAAGATGACCCGCTGCCATTCTGAGTCTCTCCATGACAGTCTGGCACAACACCTTTGCAGTCTTTGGTGACGTTGACGTGGTGTTAAGGGAAGTCGTCGTAACGGTCTGTGTGCATGTAGTCAGTATTTATACAAACATGTTTTTGAGGCAATAATTTGACCGTCAGTTTTAAGTGTTTCTTCCCATTCAAAGAGATTGGAGTTTCTAGAACTCCGCATTTAACCCATCCGTGAAGTGAACACTCACACACACTAGTGAATACACACACTAGGGGGCCATGAGCACACTTGCCCGGAGCGGTGGGCAGCCCTATCCACGGCACCCAGGGAGCAGTTGGGGGTTAGGTGCCTTGCTCAAGGGCACCTCAGTCGTTACTGTCGGTTCAGGGAATCGAACCAGCAACCCGCCGGTTACAAGGCTGGTTCCCTAACCTCCAGCCCACGACTGCCCACTAATTAAAGACTATTGTTTCAGGTTTTGTAAGTTTATGATGTTGAAACAAAATGTAAACACTAACATGTTAATGTAATGCAGATTATCAGCCACTTCTATTTGCTGTATCAACATCACAGTAATGTGGTGATGACTATGAAGACTATGATTCTCTGTTTCACTGTTCATGTTCTGTTTAGATGATTTGATTTATTTATTGATTTATTTGATGATTTATTTATTTGTTTGTTTGTTTGTTTATTTTTGCTGTAGTATTATTGTGGTATCCAGCATTTGGCATGAGTATCAACATCAAATTTCAGGTGACAGCTCAACTTCTAGCATTGCACTGCTAAACACAATGTTACTTCAAGCTGAACAGGTGATAAACCAATGGCAACAATGGGACACCTTTTCCAAAATGAACCTTTTGTGATGGAAAACATTAGAGAAAGGCGTAAGCACTCCAACAAAACACTCAAACCCAAAGTTTAAACGTAGCATTGAGATTTCGCTGGAGGTGCCCCAATTATATCTCTGTAAACATAATCATGAGTGTGCGGGGAAAAAAAAAGGTTTTTGGAGCTGCAAGGGCCCCAAAGTTTGCTCAAAATCTCGACTCCTAGTTTCTTGGAGCTAAATGGAAATGAGTCAAAGCAAACAAAACATGATTAAAGTTCCTGGTGGTGTAAAATCAACTGTGGAACAAAAAAAAAATAAGTCATAAAAAAAAAATTCTCCCAAAAAAGAAAAAACACCAGAAAGTTTTCAGCACTCTTGATCTAATAACCAGCGATGGAGAGAGACTCAAACAAAAGATCAGTCAAACGTTCATTTGAATATTCAAATCCCCCTCTATTAAAAGCCGGCTTGATCCTTTTCCCATAGTCATCGTTAAAAACATCCAGACTGCGAGAGGGCATCGCCATTTGAATTTGAGAGAGGGATTTTTGGGTATGCAGAGGTGGCGGCCGCTCAACCTTTCCACCGTGTTTGCTTATGTTATTGAAGATCCGTCGGCTCACGTGAACGACGCCGCGTCAAGTGAAGACGACTCGGCATGGCAACAAAAGAGGAGACGACAAGCGACTTGGCACAAACTGAGCGTAATATCTGGCGCCCTCTCAAACGCGGGGGGGACAGTTTTATTATTTTTCTCATTAAATAGTGGAGATGAAGAGAGATGAAGGCTGCCAGACACATCGGCCTGACAGCGCAATCCTTGCGTGCTTCATTCACTGGGGGTAGTGTGTGTGTGGGGTGGGGGGGTGGGTGTTAGGGTGTCATGGGGCAGCCATCTAAATCGGCGTGCAACTTAACAAATGGTCCTTGGCTAAAACAATTAGGCTCGTTAAGTGGTAGGGTTGTTGACAAGAGCCCGCACATGTATTAGAATCAATCAGAGCCCACAAGAATGGATAGAAAGGCTCTCCCCAGGCTTTAGCCCAACCGTGCATGCACGCTTGAGCTTGTAGCCCTGCTTTAGCGCTTCATTTACGTGTCCAGATTGCACAAAATTGTATTATTAATAGTTAAGTAAGCTTCCAAATAGGCAATTGCCTCTTGTTTTCAGCCATGCTAACTGCTGTCTATCACCAAATAGCCCTAAAATGCATCCCTCATGCCTCCAATATCTGTAGACACCAGAGCTTCTTCTGAAATCAAGTGTGTTAATTGGGCGTTTGTGCAGTAACAGGCCCTACTCTTCTGGGAAGGCTGTTGGAACATTGCTGTGAGAATTTGAATACATTCAGCCAGAAGAGCATTAGTGAGGTCAGGTACTGATGTTGGATGACTAGCTCTGGATCTGTCCAGTTCATCGCAAAAGGTATTGGATGAAGCTCCATCACTCCAGAGAATGCAGTTCCACCGCTCCACAGCCCAATGGTGGGGGGCCTAGGCATTCAGTATGAAGACCGTAGGCTCATGACCAGCTGTTTAAGAGTGTCCAAAGCTGTTAGTCAATGCTTTTTATGGAGATTACAGATTTTACAATACAGCATGGACTATGTTGTTATGTACACTCATTGTCAAAAGAATAGCTGCACTCAGAAGGAGGTGTGGGATTGCAGTGCTGTTGGGAAGGAAGATAAAGGTTACCAGGAACAATAAATGATGATACATTTAGACTGATATGATCAATATTTATTGAGCTACACATACAGAAGTAGTGTCTCTCAGTATGGCATCGGGCCACCATGTCTGCTTATGCAACATGCCAGATGTCTCAGCATGGAGTTGTAGAGGTTCCTAATGGTGTCCTGTGATAATCCATCCCATGCAGCTTGAATATTCTCACACAGTTCCTGCATATTGTGCGGTAGGGGTGGAGGTGGAGTGACACCAGGCCCCTCGGGACGTATGACAACAAATCATTATCTTGGTGTTGACCACGGTGCCTCCGCATGCAGATTCATTGGTCATCTCCACCAAGACAAAAGTGGGACTCATGACTGAAGATGACCTGCTGGCATTCTGAGTCACTTCATGACAGTCTGGCACGACACCATTGCAGTCTTTGGTGACGTTGATGTGGTGTTAAGGACAGTCGTCGTAACAGTCTGTGTGTATGTAGTCCTGTGTCATGCAGCTGTCTGCCAATGGTGCTGGCACTAACAGCATGACTCATGGAGGGTATCACTGCTCGATGAATGTCCACAACTGTGGCTGTTGGGTCAGTCAGGTACAGTGATATGGCCCATCCTTGTTTACGTCACATGTGTGGCTGAATGTGAAACTTCAATCATTTGCATGTCTAACGATGTCAAACCTACCCACCAAGTTTCATCCCTGATGTCGATTCCTTCTGGGTGCAGCTATTTGTGCAGCTATTCCTTTGACGATAAGTGTATGTCATTACATAGCTGAATTTACTGTAGGCACTTTCAGTTTACAAGTGTCTTTATTGTCACAGCTATAATAATGCTAATTGGGCCTAGCTGAGGTGACAAGTTTGTCACGACTTAACAAGCGGATAACAGCGTCCATTCTTCTGCTTAGGCTTTCTACAACATTTTGGGGTCTGTCTGTGGGAATTCCTGGTCCATCAGTCTTGGAAGCTTTAGTTAGGTCAGGCAGTGATGTTGGACGAGGAGACCTGGCTCACGATTTACGTTACAATTCTGAGCTGTTACTACTTACTTCATACTTCCTAGAAACTGTGATTTTATACACCTGTTAACAATGGGTGTGGCTAAAACAACTGAACTCTACTGTTAAAAGTGATATTCGGGGAGTTTGTTTGTATTGTTGAAAAACTTTTAACTTAATGTCTAATATAATACACAGAAAAGATGATACTGTTCATTGTGGAGGGAGAGATTTTCAAAAACACTCAATAGATTTTGTATATAGGTATTATTGTTATTATTATTATTATTATTATTATTATTATTATTATTACACTTTATTTATTTATTTTGCTTGTTTCTTTCTTTATTTAATTTACTTTATTTATTTTATTTATTTATTTATTGAATAGAGGAAAAAACTCCCTTTCAGGAATGTCTGGATACGTGTGGACGAGGAGGTGCAGTGTTCCTCTGTTTGCCAGCAGTGCAGTGCAGCCTGTTCTCGGCGGTAACAAACTTGAGGCTGTATCATTCCCCCCTTAATGGATTCTTAATTATTTCTCTATTGCTATGTCTGCCTTTCAGTGGGGGCAGAAATTAAATCACATGTATTATTAATCAGTGCATTATCTTCCCATACATCCATAAACAATACTGCAGGGGTGTTTCATCAATTATTCTGCTTATGAGCGCTCTTGTGCACGGTGCGCTGCACTCACACGCTCAAAGACTTCTATCCATTCAGTCCAGAGAGGGGACACTGGACAGCACGCTGAGCGATGAAGAGAGACACACGCTAAATATGAGTCCATCAGGCTCAGGCCAAATGATATCATTTGTATTTGCACGGAGCTCTCAAACCTTATTAGTGTTTTGCTCATTGCTCACAGAAACAAGCTCAGAAATTCAGGGGGAAATGCAGATTCTGAACTTTCTGTTCATACCAGATTTTCCTTTAAGAGGGGATATTGTATAAGATAAGATATTTTGTGTTGAGTGAGGGGGCCGAGGGGGTTTCTGAAATCGCTGCAAGTACTTAAAACACTTTATATATCATATCATCACTGTCCAAAGAAAAACAAGTATCTCCAAAATTGCAACTTTACAGGAGAGGCCAAAAACCTCATTTAATTATAATGTAGTTCAATGGAACCAGACTTTTTAGAAGCAGTTTGGGCCCATTTCTGTTGGTCCATTCATCATGAAATTCTCACACAGTGTAAACAGCAGCTGCCGTGTTCAAATGATGCACAACAGTAAAAATCAACAAAAATGGAGATGTTTTTTTGGACAGTGACGATATGTATTAGCTTTACTATATTATACATAATAGTTTGAGCAAAGCATGTGTTTATGAATCTGCTGTTATGCACTCCTTAAGCTACCAACCCATTTCCAAAATAGTTGGGACAGTGTAAGTGATGCTAATAAAATCAGAAAGCAGTGATTAGTAATTTCTTAAATTGAGAGCATTGGATTAAATTGGGAGGCATTTCTGCTCTCCAGGCGGGCCAGGCCCCATGCACACTGCTGAGGCATCTCTGAAGAAGACAGCAACTATAAGGCGGAATATGTTGCTCCAAAATATGTAGAGTGTTCATGGTGCTTTCACAGAGGTGGAGGTTACCCACTAAGACACCTCCCCCCTTTCACATTTCACCACACACTTTACACTGGTAACAGTCTGGATGGTGCTGTTTTTTCTTTGGCCAGCGTCCATAATGGGTTGAAAGGTGGACTAGTTAGACCACAATACATGTTTCCACTGTGCATCAGTCCATTTCAGAGAATAGTTTCTGGACATTGTTGATACATGTATGATGTAAGTCATCTGGAAGGGCTAAAATGTCCCAATAGATGAATAAGATATTGTCACTGTTGTGCAAAAACCACGTATCTCTATTTTCTGTCGCTTTTAGGCATAATATGTTCTTTGCATTGTGTTACAATTTCAGACCAGACCAACAGAAAGACTCCAAAATAACTTTCCTTAGTTTTTAGCTTCTCAAGATACAGCACTGTGAGAGAAAAGGTACTGCACAGGTACGTTTTGGATTTATCAGGGTACAAGCAGTACATAGCTACAACAGTGGTACGACTCCAAAAGGAGACCACCCCAGTGGCAGTTTAGTACATTGTTTTTCTAAGAGTGTATGTAAAGGTTCTATGAAGAACCCTTAACCTGGTGTAGAGTGCTTACATGATGTGAGGGTTCTGTAAACCATTAAAAGGTTCTTGACAATCATGAATCTCTGTTTCCAATATGGTTGTATGGAGTCCTGAAAGTGGTTCTTCTACAGCTGTTGGTCCTGGAGTACCCCCTGCTCTGCTCTGCACTGCACTGCACATGTTAGTTTTTACCCTACTCCCAGCACACCTGATCTACCTAATCAGCCCATTAACAGACCCTTCCTGAGTTAAAGTTAAATGGGGTCCTCCAGAATCAGAGTTGGGATCATCATCTAACATCTAACTAACACAAAAGTCCCACATTTTAAATACTTTTGGGTTTTCTTTTTTCAACTACTGTATCATCACTGTCAAAAAAAAATAAATCTAGAATTATTTCTCTATATCATATGAGCTACGAACATGCCATGATGAATGGACCAATAGAAATGCTCCAAAATGTCTTTTAATATAATCTCTTTACATGAATTGACATTACAATTAAGGAACTTTTATGCCTTCTCAAGCCAAGGGACTTTTTTGACAGACAGTGAGTGGTATTGTCCCATTTGATGTACACTATATGGCCAGAAGTATGTGGACACCGATACGTTGCACCAGTATGCAAAATGGGATCCCATGTTGGCTGGCCACTCCATTTTGGCACTGATTCTAGCTTCAGTGGCAACAAAATCTTTGGTTTAACAGTGTTTCTTCTGAAGATGCTCTTTTCTAGTTTGGTTGTACCTCTTCCACACGTTAACTGAGTTCTTACACATCTTCTCATCTGTCTTCAGTTTGAGAAATGAGTACCAATTCCCTGTTTCCACTAATTTCTTGGGACATTTGGTAGGTTTATAGATTTACACATATGCTGCCGTATACTCTGAAGTTCTTTAGAGGCATCCCAGGCGTGGTTACAGTCACTAGGCCATGAAGGACCAACTGGGTGAAGCATTTAGCTACAGCTCCACCCTGAGGCAGACCAGGGCTGCATCTCTAGCTAGCCATGTATACCAAAGACAGAAGCTCCCGGATTGTGGGTGAAACAGATAAACAGTGATCTTTCCCTGACTTTGGCCATCTGTTTTCCTCTTAATAGACATCATAACTTTGAAATAAGTGTATTTTCAGGGACCCCTAGAATGTTTAGACAATCTGGGGCTACTAGAGGTTAACAATGGGGTCCCAGTCTCCCCCCAGGACACCCTGTATCTAACGCCTTGCTTTGCATGCACATGAGCCTGTTTAATGTCCTATTCCAAAAGCAACCTTTGGGGCTATAACAGCATCCACTCATCTGGGAAGGCTGCCTGTGTGTGAATTTGTGCCCCTTCAGTCAAAAGACGTTCAGTCACAGATGTTGAATGAACGGTATATAGAATGAAATGGGATTATTACATAACTATGTAATTAATACGTCATTACATAGTTACAAACAAACACAACAAAACGAAAGCGGTATCTGTCAACCTTCTAAACTAAACTGTACCAGTAATAGTTTTCTTTTATGTGATGTAATGATGCTAGTGAGACGGAGAAGACTGTTTGACATTGAAGCAGACTGGCAACCAGGTCTTCAATACGTTTAGCGATTTTAAAATTGTGGCATGATTACGGGCTGCACTTAGCTTTCAGCCTCAGTGATAAGAAAGGAGCCTTTCCTTTTTGCTATCACTATCTTCAAGGCCTAGGCGCTCATAAACAAAATGATTTATCTGGAGTTTCAGCGTCAAAAAAATCCACTATTTAATTATTCCAGGGGGCCAGCAGATTCATCTTGCGCTGAGTTATGGAGTAGCTTCTTTATGATTGAAGTTGATGGAATATCGGGCCGAGAACGTCGCCATAAATCCTCAATAACGCAAACGTTTGAGGAATCTCTCAAAATAAAAATGCAAATGTGATTAAGAAACGGTTACCTTGTGCTGATATAGCAGCTCATATTCAAAGCGAGCGCTGCCAGGCAGGCAGGCAGGAGCGAAGGAATAAATATAGCCTAGCCTAGCATCGGACGCGCGGCAACATGTGCTTTTACGGCCCACAATAAGAGAGGAGGCCCTTTTTTCGGAAAATAAAAGTGTCCCACATTTTTAATCTTATACCGTCGCTCCGTCTAACGAGGGGGCATAAACTTTTAGGCGGGTTGGGGGACGGGAGGGGGGGATTCGGAATAAAGTGCACGCTTGGAGATGCAAATGGAGGGTGGTTGAAAATGGCATCTGTACAATGTGGAGGCTTGTTAGCAGTCAGCGCCCAACACTGAGGACAATCAAGACACCTCGTCACTTCCCTTTTATCTGCCGTCACTAGCCCAGATGAAAAATCACTATGAATTCGCAACATCCAGCTGCATTAACATAACAAAGCCCCGGAGGAGAGAGAAAAAGAAAGAGAGAGAGAGAGAGAGAGAGAGAGAGAGAGAGAGAGAGAGAGAGAGAGCGAGAGAGAG